>JMFS01060434.1:0-27462 GCA_000699545.1 Podiceps cristatus | reverse complement strand
ACTAGGTCTGTCCTGGCTGAAACCAGGACAGTATGATACTGGAAAAAAAATAAATCAGTGGCTATTTTTTTTTTTCAAAAGGTCTACAAGACAGTCCATTCCAAAGGTCAGTCAGGGGGAATACAGGTCTAGCTTGTTTACTTTGTCTTTGAAAATACCACCTGTACCTCAACCAAAAAATCAAGAGTTTCATTGCCATGCAGTCATGAATCTGACCAGTGGGCATTGCTGTCATTTGTCTTCTCCTTTTAGGAGCTTTGAACATCCTCTTACAAAATCATAAAGTCCCGATTACATAGTCTTTGGATTTTTGGTTTTTTTATAGGTGAATATTTGCTTCAGTAATGGTTAATAGACTTTGATCAACACCCATTGTTATTTTTTACCACTGATTCTATGGATTTACCTTTGATTGCAGGAACTGTACTTTGCATCAATGCAGCATGCTACCTCTCCATAAATTAATCCAGCACTGGCAGTGTAGAAACAATATGTGCTCAGCTGCCTAAATAATGCCTCAGAACACCAGAAAGATTTTGTCACCTGGATCAATCCCAATTGGATTCCAAATCAAGTTCAGTCCGTGGGTTTTCCGCAGATTTCTTTTGTGAAACCAAGCAAGCAGTTTCATTCTGTCTGTTCAACAGTTCTTCATCAGCAAATAGGAGCAATAATAGCCACCTCTTATCAGTTGAATGTTTGCTTCTTATTAAAGTTACACTACAACTAAAGCAACTGAACATGTGAACTGGCTGGTATATGGCTAAGCTTACAATAGTATTAATGGTATTATTGCCATTATTAGAATAACTACACTGGAGGAGTTCATACTTTGGAACTGTCAAACAAGAACTTTTCACCAACATTAAATTCATGTTGGAAAAACCCTAAATATAGGAAGAATGTTGAATTTGTTCCTGAAGGAAACATGAATCTAGGCTCTTTTCTTTCGTTAGGACTACTGAAAGTAGCATAGATATTTATCATCATCCCTGACAATATCTCAGAGAAAATCAATGTATCTTGGTTTTGAACAACTGAGACTGCCTTTTATGAAAAGCAAATGGTGGACATACTTCAAATCTTAAAAGATTTCCAAAGATGACCACACTAGCTTATTCACTACTCAACTAATTGATTTGCCTTAAAGGTTCTAAATAGACTTAAAAGTAATGTTAAAGTCCAATATAGATAACAGACTTGACTGGAAGAAAAAGAGGTAGACCACATCATAAAAGTCTATGGAGGAATATAAAGGTTCAGGAGGGCTTATGCAATCAATATCTTAGAAGACAAAACCCTCAAGACTCCTCAACATTAAAGAAACAGCTAAGTGACCCTTCTGAGACCAAATTTCGTTGCCAGTTGTGTGTGTTGACAGCTGTATGAGAGAAATGTTGAATACCTATTGTATTGAATAGTGCAATCAAATAAAGAAGTAATAAAATAATAGTAAGGAACAAGAATGCAGTCTGTTTTTTCACTCTTCTCCTTCCTCTTGATCAGCAGAGGAAATGACGAGCCTTCCTCATCCTAACTTTAAAAGTTGAGTAGGCTGTGCAGATTGTTGTCCCTCACATACCAGACAGCATCAAAAGAAACGATGTTCAAAGTCACATTTTTGCTCTAGATATGCTTGAATCTTAATCCTGGATGTTACACTGCTTGGTTCTGCAGTTTAAAAATTTTCATTGGCATTTACTGATATGAAGTACAAAGAGAAAAATTACTCAGGTTTCACAATTTTTCCTAAGTTTCTATAGGTAGTATTCATTTACATATAAATATTTTATCAATTACCAGGAGTTTAGAGATCTTAAAGGCTGCCTTATACGAATAATAAAAAACAAAACAAAACAAAACAAAACAAAACAAAAAAAACAAACCTCAAACCAACCAACAAAAACCCACAAACCCCCCAAAAACTAAAACCCAAACAAACACACACACAAAAGCTAAATAATGTCTGAAAATCTGAGCATCAAGACAAATTAGAGAGCTAAAAGGATGTGTTTTCAGTCTCAATTTAATTTGTATGTGTTTACACTGAATCATTCAAGACATACATATTAAGTGTTGTAGGTTAATTTCTAAGCTGAATCACAAGTTTATCTTATGATTTTTAAAATTATTACTGTTAGGTGTGCATTGTCATTTTTAAATTTAACTGGGAATTTTAATGGGTTTCTGGTTTTAGCTTTATTCAGTGAGTATTAACAAATTCTTGGATTAATGAAGAACTCTAAGAACTAATTCTACCCATTTACCAATTTGATCCTTTCACTGCACTTACATAAATAACAAAAAAAAAAGTGTGGAGTAAAATGTTATTTATTTTTTCTTCTTTACTCACGTATGTCTCACAGGTACCTAATTACATCAATTTGTGTCAGGTTTTTCCTTAAAGAATGTAAACAGAACTATATAGTTCACTAAAAAAAGAAGCAGAGTATGAAAAAAAGAATTACAGACTAATGAGAAATAAAGTTAATCAGCTTGAAAATGGCTTATGCTAAAAATAACTGAGAAAATAAAAAGCAATGTACCAGTTATCCCAAGTAATGGACACCTATTCTGAATGGACAAATTAAATATATATAAAAAAATCTTCTAGTCTTCCCTGCTAATAACATCTAAAAGCTTTGCCTGATTTTGATCTTCCTTTTCAATCCTGCTTTGGTTTCAGTCTTTTTCATATAAATGTATGTGTGGTTAATGAGACTGGGTAATGTATTTGTGTTTAAAGCATCTTTCCGCTTTCTGAAACATAGCTCTTCAAGATGCTAGTCTATAATTGCATATATTTTTTTTTTTGTTAATTTATGTTTATGCTTTCATTCATGGTTGGAATGTGTTTTACTAGTGTGACTAATGTCTGTTTATCTTTTGCTCTTACGTTGGCTCATTGTTGATGAAATTTTCTTTTTTCATTTCTTTGTCCTTCTTTCAATGTAGAATGCTCTCTTCTTAAAAAATATATATTTAGAAATTACTGAATAAATATTTATGGGTTAAATCCTCAGAAATGCTGTGAGCTTAGAGAAGGAACTCATAAAGGGGAGCTTTTTGCCAATATCCTCATTTTTCAGAGCAATTAATGCCAGCAAAGTGAAGAAGCCATGGACGATCTTCAGGCACTACATTGCCTGAAACTATGAAGGCTCAAAACCCTGAGCATGCTAAAGCTACCTTTGCAATATTTGTTTGGTTTCCTTTTAAAGATCTCCCAAGGTTTTCTACTTTCAAATTTTTACTTTTATATGAAAAGGAATAACATCACAAAACAATGAAATTTGGAAATACTACTTAGAAGTACCTTGTGGTCCCTTGTAGGAAGTGAAACTAGGGTCTCTCCTGACTTCATCAAACTCCATTCTTAATCCCATTTTGTTTCCCATAATGTATCCAGATCTTGTCTTTGAAAATAAGGATAAAGCAGCAGACATTTTTCAAACAGTTTTTCCTTATATATTAAAAAAAGAGAGGCTCATTTAGATTTCTTTAAAACCCCATGCAAAGGTGTATTTTTTAGAAGCCAGCAAGCTCACCTACTTCCTGCAGTTTGAGGTTTAAGAAGATTGAATCCCAAATTCCCAAATAGGAAATAAACTACTTACCAAAATAGGCTGTTGTGAACACTACACATCTTCTTCACTCAATTATTGGAGATTTCTGAGATATGAATCCAAATTGGACCTTCCCAGAGTAATGCAATATTTCTAAATTGAGGTTTGGTGTATGGGACACTACCATCCCCTTTCCTTAGATGAAGTTGCACTTTTCATGGAATACTCTAATACTTTCATCAGAGATCAAACTCTACAACCTAATGAATAAGCCATTTACCAAACTGGACATGTGAATTGCATGTCATGTCCTGATTTAAAGTGATACTTAAGTGTTCCATCAAACATACAATTTCAACAGAATAAGGGAGAGCATCCCTGTTCCAAAATATCCTAAAGCATTTTAATTTAAGCCTTTGTGCGTTTCAGACAGAGAATGGATTTGAAAGATGTCTTCCACAACCTGAGTGAGTTACCAAACTACTAGACTAATAGACAAAAGCCAGAAATTGGTCTAGTGCAAATGAAGTCTAAACTTTTCATTTCCATTGTCTTTTCTTCTACTGAAAGTGGCTGAAGTAAAACACACAAGCCTTGTTTCATGTTAAATAAAATCTGTGTTCAGTATGAAGCTAATTTATTTATGCATCCATTTCAGTAGGGGCACTCCCTTCCTGCCCAGATTCTTCCCTTCAGCTCACTAACTCATAGAAAACTGATATCCATCCCATAATCCTAGCTAGAGGCACCAGAACTGAGAGTGGTTTTGTAGCTGTTCAGAAACTGTCAGTGAAATTATTTCACTGCTTGCTGCTGCTTTGTCTCCAAGCTCAGTTGATTTTCTTCTTTGCTAGCATACAGCATGTCGAACAACATGGCTTAACATGTTATACTCAGCATTTTGTTGGTTTCTCCTGTCCATTTTCACCCCCTTACTGCCCTCTCATGCTGCAGTGTCACATTTCTTACACAGTTCAATCTACCTGTCTGTGGACACAATATATTTTAATGTGCAGTAGTACATACCAATGCTGTGTCAGCTCCAAGATCACACAAACAAGCATTATAATATTATTTTATCTTCACAGGTTTCTGACCATTATTTCACATGATGAACATACAATGAAAATAGCATACTCAGCTGAGGAGGGATTCCAGGCAAAATGGATATGGAACGGTCTACACCAAAAATGCTCTGAGTTGAGACAAAATGTTAATTATTTTTTCCTTTTAGAAGAGAAGGATGGGTAGAGAACCAATAAGCTCATCCCATCTGTGTCGTTCTTTTTTCTTCTGTGTTCCTAGTGAACAGAATTGAATGTCCCAGTACTGTCAGAGGTTCTTAGGGTTCAGGGCTTTTGTTTTTCCTTCCTATTCATCATCATTTTAGATGTTAATTCTGTACAACTTTTTAATAAAAAATTTTGTGTTCCCTAGCAAACATAGCTGTTCAATACTGAATGTGCAAATTCAAAGAAATGAGTTAAATACCTTCACTTTTCTTCTTCTCTTGAAAAGAGATGCCTATTAAATTGGCAGCGATAGAATGATGGCACATCACACGCGTACATTTATTCAGTGAAAAGATCTGGCATAGCATTTGGTGAGAAAGTAATTACAATCTATGTTAACACAATATGCATGGTATGCCACTGATTGAATATTGAGTTATGTTTGACTTCAGTCATTTCTGGATTTTTTTTTTCCCTCTACTGACTGCATATATTACCAAAGTGCTGGGTGTGTGTGTGTGTGTGTGTGTGTGTGTGTGTGTAAGAAAAAAAAGAAAACAAAAAACCATGATAGAGAGGGGGTTTGTGGATCTTTTCTTCATATTACTCATTTGAAGGCAGGGAGAAAAAAGTATTGTTAACAGTGGTAATAAGTTAAGTAATATTCAATGATTTTCTCTGGAAGATTTAAACAACAAATGCAATCCCACGACATTATCCCAATGGAGGAGGCACTCCACTGGGAGTCACACAAATTTTTTTGTTTCTCAACCACCACAAGTGGCAGGGGCTTGTAGCTGCATTCTGTAGATGTATTCTCTGCATTCTGGGACCAAGGCTGGAGGGCTACCATTTTCAGCACTTCAGAATGCAGTATGAGATTTTCTTAGAATTGCTACCTCCATTCTCACTCCTTAAAAATTGTCATTATTAACAAATTTCAAAGAATGTCTCTTTAGTATTAGTCATACTCCTAGCAATGCCTGTTTATTTTATCAGTATTGCTTTATCTGGTTATTTCATTATGAGAAAAACATCATACATATCCACTATTTCGACACTGAGCAAGTTTTTAAAGTAACAATTTCAAATGATGGAAAAAAGAATCACCAAAAACTAAAGCATCTCTCAGTTTATTTCAACTGAGACCTGGTTCATACTTACTCATAAAAGCATTTTACTATGTACCTTTTCAAGTTTCTTACTGTTTAGACCAACCAAGTCTCTTTAGAGATTTCAGGGTTATAACTGTTTTCTTAACTATTATCTATGCCTTTGTGGCCAGCTGATTCTCTGCAGATATGTGATGAGCTGAGAGAGGATATACTGAAAGCTAATGCCTTTTTTATCTCTGAGGTGGTGACATGTTTTATGGTAACATTCACAAAATATCTCTGAAATATAATAATAATGGTAGTTTGTTTTTTTTTTAAATCAGACTATTTTTTAGAACAACATGCTTTGGAAACTAAGAAAGTGCCTGAAACTCAGTACAAAATCCTTAATTCTTTATATACTCCAAATAATGTGGCTTTTAAGAAACCAGCCCCAACACCCTACCACTTGAAAAGTCCTTCAAGACTCCTTGGCCAGTTATCATGGCTAGTTTTCCCACATAATGAGATTTCTTGTATATCACTAAACTCCATATCCCTTAAGACAGTCTTTTGGGACACGGGGTTTTCTGCATTTTTTGCTGTAACTGGGCATTTTTCCAAATATCTAGCAGAGCGGATTTTCAGACTTCTAGGAAAACAACTACTGAGCACGTTTTCATAAAAAAAACCTGAGCCTGAGCAGAACATACAGTGAAACTGACTTTTCACATAATATATATTTCATCCATTCTGTGCAGTGAACAGAAGTCTCAATGCTGTGCCCAGGACATCCAAAACTCTTAAGATAAGTTTGCTCATTTTTCAACATTTAAAATTTATAATTCTTTCTGGTTCTCAGAATGAATTCTATCTAATCCAGTTGCAAATGGACATATCTATGTAAACCCAGAACTTGTAGGATGCTCCTAAAAGGTGATTTATCAGACTATTTATCTTTGGTACCAGCAAATTGTCCAGAGTTATATATGTACATTTGGGTTTGAGATCACTGTTAGGAGACATGGAACATGAATTTCTGTTATCTTTTGACTACTTGTACATAAGGATCTAAGTCTACTGTTCTTGACTGCCAAATGATCTTACAGGATCATTACTGTTTGAAAACCCAGTTCCTCTGATCTTGCAATTCCATTTGGTAGAAAGACAGGTGAAGAAGGCTAGCAAATTTTATTATTTGAGCATAGTAACAGGCAGCTTTTCCTGGCACACTGCATTGGCATTGTTGTTTCTGGACAGTTTATCTGCTTCCTTCCATCTCCTGCATTTGCTGTTTATACACTGAGAGTGTAGCCTCTCACTGTAATATTATAGAATCATATAGAATGGTTTGGGTTGGAAGGGACCTTGAAGATCATCTAGTGCCAACCCCCCTGCCATGGGCGGGGACACCTCCCACTAGACCAGGCTGCTCAAAGCCCCATCCAGCCTGGCCTTGAACACTTGCAGGGCGGGGGCATCTACAGCTTCCCTGGGCAGCCTGGTCCAGTGTCTCACCACCCTCATTGTGAAGAATTTCTTTCTAATGTCTAATATCTTCTGTCTTTCATAATAGAATGCATTTCAGAAAGGTGTATCAGAAAACCACAAATTCCAAGACCTAGACAATTTTGTTTTTCTTGGACCAAACATGTTGTATTTATATCTCTGCTACAACTGTATTTGCCCCTTTCACTCAGGGACCAGTATGACACATGGCAGTATTTTTCAGACTTAACTTTTCCTTCAAAATATTTTTCTTATTATTTATTCAACATTTGGTCATGACTTTAAAAAGATGGAGCATCAGTTGTTGTCCAAGTCCATATTCAAGCTGACCCCTTGAAGATATTTGATTTTAAACTTTGAATATTCTATTTTCGGATGTGATGTACTTCAGAGGATAATTACAAGACACCTAGCAAGAAACTGAGTACTTTATCTGAATGATCACTGACTGGAGCTCCACAAATCTATTCTCTATCATAGATACCATAGCTCTTTATTATGCTTAGAAATACTACTGAATGAGAAATTGTTCTGCTTCCTGGGAGATTAATGCATATCTACTGATCAGGAACTGTTGAGATTTGGATACCTCAGCACAGTATGATACCAAATTGGCACAATGTTTAAAAAAGGGATGTTCATATTTATCTCACTATCAAGTTGAATATTAACAGCAGTGGAACAGTCCATAACTCAACAAAAAGTAGTTGTAGCGCTACTAATGACTTGTGGTTTAGGTAAACTTAAGAACTGTCATGTTTTGTACTTCCATTGACTAATGACAGAGAGCTGTAGAATAAAGAATGGTAAATAGGGGCTTGAAAGTTTTAGCAAAAAATCATGTCAATAGTCTTACCCTATTTTTTGAGCAAAGCCTTAGCTTATGCATCTTTCTATACTTTTCTGTAGCTGACTGATTTAAATATTTAAAAGGTATTATGTGGTTTTTCATACCTTTGACTCAATTTCTTAGCAAAACATATTATGCTCAGCAAGGATATTTTGAAACGTCACTCCTTATGTAGTTGTGATTGCTATAGAGATCATGAACTCATATTAACAAGGATTACTTGATCCATTAGGATCAAAGGATTTAGATTCAAAAGAGAGCTCCCGAAAAGCATAAGGTGATGTCTGTGACACCTAATAAACTTGAATCTTAACATGTTTAGACACACCAAAAAGTAGAATTCACAGAGAAGCTAAGCCACTACATTTTATCTCAAGCCTCAATGAAAGCCTCAGCTCCTTCAGCAGCCCCAGGTCATTGTTCATGAATGATGCTGAGACATTTCTACCTGCAGCAAAACCTAAGCTCTTAACAGTGAGATTAGACACATATTCATCCCTTTATATTTTCCAGGTATCTAAAATGTAGATAGGAAGGACAAAATGTAGAAAGGAAGTAGGAACATTTGAAAAAAAGACACTGAATTCATAAATGAGTAGAAACAAATGCTACAAAAGAGAGCTTTTGGATCAAGACTTATTGAGACTACAGTAGATAAAGAGAGCATGTGAAAGGAAAGAAATTTATAACAGACAGGGATGTTCTGTTGAAATATGTCTCTCTGTTTTCTTGCATTCATGAATATAAAATACTTTAAAACATCCAGCTAAATATCTGTAATGGCTAGGTTCATTACTATAAATCCTATAAAATGCTCTATCCTACTCACAATCTATGCATATGTTTGGGTTTTTACTCTGTACTGTTGAAAATAGTAATAGCTGAAATAGTTGAAAACACTCTGATATTTGAAAAGTAATTATAATTAATAAGAGAGTTTTATGTACATAATAAACACATACAAAAATCTTCATACCAGAAATGGAAAACATCAGAAATAAGGAGCTAATTTGCCTAGACAGAGGATTAACTTTATACTTGTACTCTATGCAGAAGAGCTGACAAATGGTTATCTTCACCTTCAAGGTGCTGATTATATTTTGTACTGTCTAGGCACTTGTAAGTGCACATTCATGTATCTTAGAAACACGTGTACATAATTATAGATATGTATGGAAGAGAGGAAGCAAGTGCAGTTGTGCAAACACCCAGAGGTGGTAATTGCATTATGGTGTTATGTTTACCATCTGCTTTTAAAGATTCATCTAGGCCTCCCTATGTCACTTCAATGTATGGTGCAAGACTGTACACACATATAAACAATATTAAAGACCAAAGTGAAAATGTGTGGATGAACCATCATTAATGTTGTCTATGAAAATATATTTGCATTGCATCTGGTGTTATGTCAGTAAAAGCAGTTGTGTTTCTTGTTAGCCACAAAACAAAGGCTCCCAAACATTATTAAAAGACAACATGAACTGTTTGTTCGTATCAACTATACAAACCCTGTTAATCTAGATAATAAAAGATTTTCTTCCTTCAGCTGACCATCTAGAAGGCAGAGATGATAGTAAAAAGATTTAGAAAAGGCTCCTTAAGAAAAATCTTTCTAGCACGAGGTAATACCAATATCAATGTAATATAAATACTAATGTAATATCAATATGAGAGGTCTGTTTTAACTGGTAATATCCCTTTGTGCCACACTTCATAAAATACGGTAGAAACCACCACTTTTTTTTTTTTTTTTAATCATTTCCATACATTTCTTTTTCTCTTTTGCTTGTAAACACATTCTGCCTGACCCCTGACTTCTATTCTGAAATTCTATCACATCTCATATTGAAATTTGTAACAGGCCAGGATGGCTTTCTGATCAATGAACCTAAAAGTGTAAATTCATAGAACACTTACTTGTAAGTCTAACATGACACTTACAAAAAATGAAGATTACTCATAATTCACCTAAACTGTTTACAGGACAAGCCATAACATACTAGGTGCATTTGTAAACAGTAGAACAATGTTGGTCCTTTTGTGTTTTGAGCTCTATGACTATGTCAATACAGTTTGATCAGTATATTATTGATTCAGATTACTCATTCAGAAGAAAACAGATAAAGATCAAAATCAAAAACAGCTAAAATCTTATACCTCATTCAGTATCAATACTTGTGCAAAGTGATAATAAAAATTGTCAGGCCGAGAGTGTTGATACCTTCACAGGTTGAAAGACAATTAAATAGTTCTCCGATATCTTCCTTGCCTTTCAAAAATAAAGGTGGGGGAAGCAGGGTAACATGGATATGCTATTTGAAAATTTTTGTGATATACAGATACTATCCGACCATTCCTGTCAAAAGTTTGATTGTCTCAGCTAGTACTCAGCTAATTTAACCACAGTGTTAAAACTGTCAGTGGTACCCTTTGTGCAGTAATTGAACGGTGCTAAGGAGCTTCATGACCTTTGAAAATGCCAGCTCCCAACCAGGACCTGATGTAAAGTCTTTGCAAGCACACACATCCTTCTATACAATGTAACTGCTGCAGATGTCATACTCAATTTTTTCTAATGTCAAACTCAGTTTTTCTTGTGTTTGGCATATTGAATTCTGTGCTTACTGGTAAATGACGAGTCTTTTTATTTATTTCATTTAATGGTTTTTAGAGACATCATCAAAACCATAGTGTTAAAAATCTTTTGTCTAAAGGGTGAAGGATAATGTCTTCTTTCTGACTGCCTCCTAAGGCTTATGTATTAGTGGTCATCAGCTGAAATGCCCGAGAGTTTCCACTTTCTGTTAGATTCTTACTTCACCTGAAGAATTTCAGCATTTATTTCACAACAACATATAATGGAATAGGTTAACCGGCTCCTAAAAGGGTTTATGTTCCTATTATAATGAAGTTCAAGAGGGCTTTTTATGATGAAGAGGAAGTATAGTGAAAAAGATCTATGCATGATCCTATTTTATTAGTACCATATGCATATGTTTCCCTGCATTACTATATAATAAACCAATACTTCCACATAGTGAGTAAAATACAAATTTAGAAAAGAATATTAATCATAGGGAAAAGGAGGTGGTATTTTGTGCTTCAGATTCTGAGCTCAGTGAGAATTGTTTTAGGCAGTTCTCAGGAACACCAAAGAAGGAATCAATGCCTATTCTTACACACTTGACACCTCTGACAAATATTATAGTTCACCCTTAAGAAAAAATGAAAATAAGTATGTGTATTTAACAGCAAAATGCATTATCAAGAGAAATCTAGTAGCATGAGAGAGAAACTGCAATGGAAGACAGAAAAAATATACAAATGGAAACAGCTAGAGAAAAAGAACTGTTTTTCAAAATTATTTAAATAGATTTGGGAGGGGGTCTAGCTGCTGCATCCAAAAATAGTCAAAATAATATTAATCATAACCAAATCTAATTTCACTCTTCTAGTTATTTGTTTGGGGTTTTGTTTGTCTGTTTTCCTGGTTCAAAACAATGAAATATCATTTATTAACAGTAGGAATATTTCAACTAATTTTCTTCCTCAGTCAGGATGTAATATTTCCACAAGAGTACCTTACCAGACTTTGGGTATCCAGAATGGGCTCTCCTCCATCAGCCTCTTCTGCTGGAGCTAAAGTACTTCCATTCAGGTGAGAGAAGGATAGAGAATCATAGCCTCAGAATTAGGAGGCAGAATTTTTGAAGACAGGATATTTCAATTCTGGATTGTGATGCAATAACAATTCATTCCAAACAGGCAATATCAATGGGCATGAATACGATACCTCATCCAGGATACCTTCTTGTATGTGTTTAACACACTTTCCCTAGAAAGTGGGAGCCACCAGCTCAGATTCTCTGAAGAGAGGTGATAAGTTTCTGAGTCTTTGGGCAGAGAGGAAGGAATGACACAGAATTTTAAGTTTGTTTCAAAGACCAAACTATGGAGGAGAAATGTCTTCCTCCGGCATTATTATTCGGTATTTTTTTCCATACCTGTGATGAATTCTAGTACTACTGAAAATTTATTTTACAGAAAAATTATTGCCGTTATAATTTCAACAAGTTGATATATTCAGATTCATCAGCTGATTTTGAAATATTTGGTGATTTTTAAGAGGACAAGGACCTAAAGCAGACTAATGCTAACATTTTTACCTCAAGACTGAAGTAGAAGATTAAAAATTAATATTATAAAATAAAATAATAATATAATCTCCTTCAAAAATCCCAATGTATTTGATACCCCAAGTAGAATGCAGTCAAGAACTCAAGTACAAGGAACATTTCCCTTATCTTCTCTCCACATAATGCCTTCTCCAAGCAAATAGCAAAAGTACTTTACATATGGGATGTTCAGCATTCCTAAGACTGAGCAAGATCTCAATTTTTGTTATTACCACAACCTAGAATACCAACAACCTTTAATGAGCCTTCAAAATACCTTAAAATCTATGTAAAAGTTTCTTAATTTTTCCCCACCCTAGTTCTGCTCAATTATACCTGCTCAATTATAATCTTGAAAACTACAGAAGAGCTCTTGTGTACTATTACTGTATTACTTTTTGTCTGTATAAGTTATTGCTAGATTTACTCTTTAAAATGGAACAGATTCATGTTCACCTTTCTTTCTTACTGAAAGAGGTTGAGTCTTTGAATTATGCTACCCATCAATGACCTATGTTTATCCAAATTTTATTGACAGCAGTACTGTTTCTTAAAATTATTAACACTATTGAGCTGTTCTGCAGACTGTCTTCAACCAAAAAATATGAAATTGTGAAGTCTTTCTCAGTTTGAACAAAAGTAACAAAGACTGCAAAGCATTTAGAGAAGCACTTTCAAGTTAGGAAAGTATGTGACCTTTATCTAAGCAATGCATGACACTATCAGTAACAGATTTCTTTAGACAAATCGTCTTTTGGCTGAGATTTCTCAGCTATGTTGTCCTCAGCTAGAAATTCCTGCTTAAAATTTCCCCGAGGAACCAATCTGCATATCTTCTGTCTTCCACACATATTTTCCTACATTACATGGATGATAGATACAGGTAAAAACGCCAACTATGTTTATTTGTTCAGTTTGACACTAAAAGACAAATCTATTACTATTATTTTGCCAGATTGCCTGTACATGTTCATGCATCATAGTATCTTAGTCATGGTATAAAAAAAGTGTGTCAAAAGAAGGGAGGGCTAAAGTAAACTCTGGAACTGTGCACTGTACAAGAAAGTCCTTAAGTCCCTGATGGAAACAGAAACCTAGGTAACTAGCACCTTCTGGTTCCTTACATTTGTATTTTTCTCTATGCAACAAGGGCATGGAAGAACCTTGCTATTAGAGGTACTCTACTGTGCTAAATATGTACACACAGTAAAACTTAATCCCTAACTCAAAGACAGATGCAATATTAAAGCCAACACACAAAGAGTTCAGGAACCACAAAAGATTTGCTCAGCTAAAATCAGAGCAAATCTGAAGCACGATCAACACAGAGAGAGAGGGAATGGTGCAAAGTCACTTACAGGCAGAAAGGCAAGCAGAAGAGACATGGCTCTGGGGTTTTATTTATTGCATTTTCTGGCAAGAAAACTGCATATATGATGTACATGTAGGCTTTTGGTCTGTACTGACCACACAGAAATAGTAGGTGTACTGAGACTGTGCATTACTGTGATGGCATATATTCTAACTTTTGTCCTGGATTCCACATCCTGAATATTCCCCTAGTTTCGTCTTCATAGTACTCAGGCCTAGAGAACAAATAACAGTGTAAATCTCCAATGCAGAGTTTGAACACTGAGAACACCTTTTTTTTTTTTTTTTTTTTTTTTATGTATTCTGACCTATTATGGACCCCATAACCTTTACAATGTTAATAACAAGAACATGAATGTAGCTCAAATCTAAGACCCACAGTGATGCAAATAATTCTTATTTTCCATTAAGCAGTTCTTTGCAGTTATTATTTGGTTTCACCTATATGAAAAGCCAAAAATAAAAAGTTAGCACTTTTATATACAGACACTCGTATACTTCTGCTAGAACAAAAAATATAAAAAGTGTAAAATGAAAATAAAGTCTGAGGAAAGTGCATTTTGTCATGGAGTAGAAATAGTTTCTGTGCATTAACAACACAACTTTGTGAACTAAAATTGAAGAGAAAATATATCTCTAACAGTATAAGTCTGATGAAAAATCCAATAAAATTAATCAAAAGGCATCCATTGATTTGAGTGGGTTTTGGGTCAATCCCTTTGTTTATATAAGTAATGCTCTCATAGTTTTGCTGCTAGTCTTTGAAAGGTATTTTACATGTTACTTATCAGAAAGGTTGATATATTAAAATTACTAGTTTCTGACATTAGAACTTAGTTTCTAAGATTTTATGAACAGTAAAATGTTGTGTCACAGCTACTTCATAAATGACACACTTTATACAAGATTGGCCTGCAATAAAATGCAAATTATACTTTCTGGGCCTGTATTTTTTCATTGTGACATCTGGGAATTTAGTAAATTGTAGAACAGCATTCTATCTTTGTTGTTTCGCCAAGAGGCTATTGTATTAGTATTTCCTCCAGCAGTGCTTGAATTCTTGTGTGCTGGACATTAGATACCACTTCTGAGAAGAAAAAAGTATTTCTAAGAAAAGACTTTTATGTTTCAGAGCATTTTAGAAATAAATTTGCATTCCTCCATCACCTCAGTGACCATTTTCTGTAAAACATACGTGGCAATCAGGAATGTCCTCTGCACACGGTCACATTGCTCTGCTAGTGGTCTGAAAGCCATAGAGCTGAGAGTGGAAGTATAAATTATCTGATTAAAGGGATTCTCCCTGCGGAGCACATAGGTAAACATCATAACCCTGAGGATTTCTTCAGAGGTGACTGCTGAGGTAAACTGCCTGCTATTGCAGATTTAGTTTCCTTGAACTTGAATTTCCTTGAAATATCGTTTCTCCCTCACAAGCTTAGATTAGCACAATTTTACAGTGATTCCTACTTCAGCCCCTGTTTACAGACCTGATCTAGCTTTAAACCATTAAAAAAATCTACTTCTGTAAGTACATCTGCAAGTAGCATTAAACCCAGTATATTTAAGCATTGTAACATTCAGAAGTTGCTGGGTTTGGGTCCCCAGGTCACATTAACTGGTGTAAGACTACTGGCTGGTGCTGGGCTCCCTAGTCTGCTCTTTTGCAGTGGGGTTAGGAAAGAAAAAAAAATTCCAAAGCTTCCAAAGCCACGATTTAAAAGAGGACAGGGAAAATTCTGTCTCAGTGACAAAAGGTATATAGGGTAATTGCCTCATGTGGCGTATCTAAAATTCTAGGAAAAAAAATATTTTTTTTTTTTGAATAATAAAGGACAAGAATTCTAAATTTTAGACTTGAGAAAGGCATGTTTTCAGTCATTCTAAATTAGAAATATTATGATTGTCTCAGGTGGCATCCATTGTACTTTTTCTACAATTTTCCTATAAGTAGTTTTCCAGAATAAGGTAGCTGTCTTGAATACTATACTAAATAATTGTAACTGTAACAGTTGAGTATCATATAAATCATCGCTGAATTTTTTGCAGGGCTCCAAGAGGTTTGAGCAATTCTTTATTTGCTGCCTCAGCAAACTCAATTTCAAAACTGACTTCTACATGAAAAGTTGCACATCTAAGATCAAAACAATTCTTCTGAATCTAACTTTAGATGGCCAGTTTCCTGAAGCAGTCACTCATCCCTGAACAAGCTAAAGGCCAGTGCTAATCTGGGTTAATGAATATGAGATGAAGATGCAGCAAAAACCAAAACCAAGCACACTAAAACAGGCATTGTAACTGTTTCAGAATATGAAAATGTTACTGAGGTAAAGTCTTCAGTCACCTATATGGTGATAATAACTTCAAATCTGTTAAAATGTACATAGATGGGCTGTCAACAATGATGATAGAGATGATTCTTCTGTTCTTTCCTTACAGTACCTCATCACTACCACATTTACTATACGTGACCTGATACTGTCTGCTAAGAATTAATCTTGCTCCACTACAGAAAGTCATTAGGGGCCACTGATCTTCACAAAAGAGTGTTAATCAACAGCATAGGTACACCAGACTCATCAGTGTTCATGTTATGCTGCAGAAAACATCATCAAACATTTGTTTACGGCCAAGGGTATTTTTTTTCCCAGCTATTTATTTGTATACATTTTTCTGCACCCTTGAGACATGACTTTTTATGAGTTCTGAATAAAATCATACTCTTTTGTTTTGGAATGACATGTGGCTGGTTGAATTAGCATTTGCATGTGTCAGATAGAGCTCGTATATTAGTGGCATCCAACTCAAATTCCTAATTTTTTTTGTATAATCCATGATGAAGGGGGGCATAATCAAATTGTACTCCAGTTCTAAGGCATAGAAATATTTGACAGAAAGCAACAAAGGTTACACAAGGATTGAATGAAAGTAGCTAAGTAATGTAAGCCTCATGGTTTTTAAACTTTCCTGGAAGCCCAGACAACATTACTCCTACTGGATTGTATCTTGGTTTCTGTAAAGGTAACAACATGAATATTTTTGTGATTACTTAAGTGCAAACCTTCTCATACTGCTTTGTTAATGGTCCTTAGCTGAGATATAGGAGTGAAGGCACGGTCAGACATCCAAGCTAGTTTCGTTACAAACAACTCCACTAAGCAAGGCAGAGGTAATACCATCAGTAAGAATATTAATTTTCTGGTGTAGAGAAATTAGCCATTGTGATGAACAGCGCTCATCATCTATTCAGGAGATTTTGCTGCTATACTGGGAGAGAGGAGGAAAATAAAGTGATGAAGAAGACAGAAAGAGAAAAAAAACCCCAAAAACCAAAAAAACCCAAAAACCAAAAAAAACAAAAACAAACAAACCAAACCAAACCAAACCAACAAAAAACATTTAGCTGTCCCTCTTTTTTTCATTTGAAAAAAAAAAAAAAAAAAAAAAAAAAAAAAAAAAAAAGAAAGAAAAAAAGAAAGAAAAAATTAAATTACAAACACAGGTAGTAATTAGTGTAAAGCTGTGCCCACAATGTCAACATAACTCAAAACCTAACTTGGAAGGACAAGCTTCCAAAATTAATGGACAGCTAGACTCATGTCCATTTAAGCTTTAAGCATACACAGTTATAGTTCTTGATTTTGAAAAAAAAAAAAACACACTTTCTTGCTGTCTGATGAAAAACATCAGCAGCATGGCATAGGTCACCACCAGTATGACCTATATTCAAACTAAAGACCTGGCAGTAAGTAGATCTTCTCTCTCATCACAAACTTCAGCAGAAGAGAGAAATCTGACAAACTGGCTTTCTGGCTTTCCTCTTTTCACTGTCAAAATTTGTAGGACAATTGCAAAATCTATAGCAATAACAAACAACTAGACAGTATTTCCAGTAAATATCCTATCCAGTATTCTAAAAATTATTTCTCTTTCTGGAAAAGTCAGTCAAGTCAAAGTGTTTCTAGACTACTTTATACAAAAACACAGAGGCACACACACACAAAAATACAATTCGATGAGTAGATAAAGGGCTACAGACAGTGCTCAGGATCTTTCTCTTTTTTAATTATTTTTTTAAAAAAAGAGAGTTTAAAACACAAACAGGAGAGAGCTAGAAGGCTCTTCCAACCTTGACTTTGTCTCAAATGACAAGTGATATATAAAAAATCTGTTAAGTAGTTTTCATTATGTTTAAGTATTTTCTATTTCTTGCCAAACATCAGTCTACCATATTTCTACTACTTTTTTTAATCACTTCTTATTTATTCTAATGTACATGAACAGAGCTTTGTTAGTGGTTGATTTGTCAGTTATAAATTTCCTGAAATATATATGTATGTATAAAAATGTTTCACCAGTCTGAAATTACAGAATTACCAACATAGCATCCCTAAAAAATACATCCCTAATTTTAAAAGTAAATTAAATAACATTTTTTTATGAGTTGGAAAGGAATAAACATAAAAAAGTATCATAGTTTGTCAGTTCTTCTAATGATTTTTATTCCTTCAATAAAGAATCAATAATTTATCTTGTCTGAATTAAAAAAAAAATGCTTACTAAAAGAGTTGGCACTGAATTAACTGTAATGTAAAAGAGAATATTACAGCTTCTGTACTAGCCTGTTTAACATGCCCCAATGAAAGTCTGCAATAAAATTTCATTTGTCATTTACCACTACACTGGTCCCAAGTAGTGTGAATGATCTTCATGTGAACACATAATTGATAAAGGAGACTGGAAGAAAGATTTTTTGCTTTATTAGGTGGTTTTCTTAACTATTACATAGAAAAAAATGATTTTGTTAACTGTAAGGTCTCACTAGAATAGTGAGATATATAGAATCAGGAGATATCCATATTCTCACTAGAATATGGGTATATGAAAACCAACTGAAAAGAACATGCATCTTTTAGCTGAAAATAGATATATCACCCAAAAATAAGTGAAATTAAAATAGAATATCATTATTTGTTTACAGAAAATATTCATAATTAGTTTAAAAGCATTATAACAAAAGAACATCAAAAACAAGGAGAAAAAAATAAATGGAAGAGTAAGAATATATTAAGAATATTTATTTCCAAACTTTTAGAAATGTATGCAATTGCTAATGGTGAAAACTTGAAAACTGACTTTATGATACCAGTAGGAGTATAAAGCTGGGACATACAAGTCTTAACTGCAAATGTCAACCTTTAACCTTCTCAGACGAAATGCCTTCAAAGTAAGTATTCACTTGACTGACGCATAACCTGAAAGCTAAATGGGTTGAGATCATTCTGGCTCTGATGACCTAAAAGGGACATGTAGGTCATGCTTCAGCACTCATTTGTTAGTAAAGCTTCTTAGCACATGTGAAACTGTGGGCACATGAAACTGTGGGCACTGAAATCTTCATCTCCAAAAGAATTTTTAAAATTCCCCAAACTGGCTGAGTTTCTATGGCTCATTTACTCTGCTTCCTTGCTCTGTGCAGAGAAAGAAAGATAAATAGAATTCATGCAGAACTGTGCTGTGCTGTCAAGGCAAAAGTGACTCCCTGGAACAGACAGAATACTTTCCTTTATGGTTTTAAAAGCCAACTGCATTTTTACACTCAGTAAAGATCCCCTGCCACAGCATAGCCCCCATTAACCTCTCTATTTGGCAGAGCACTTATGCGTGGGGGGAGGAGGGCCTGGAAGGGAGATTGGAGTATGACCTAAAGCAAGTGAGATCATCTGCCTTTTTATGTGAGACTGTTCCGGTGTTGGCTTCATACGTTACTGATGCTTTGAGCTGAATTAGAGCATATTGTTTGTTCCCTGACCTCTTAAGGGGGGGGCAGTGGAAGCAAGAGGCTGAGAAATGGATATGGGGCAGCACAAAGAAATCTCAGTTTGGGGGTGCAAGCCTGCAGGAATTCAGGTGCCATATGCTGTGTAACACCAACATGTGGGTGCCTGAGACCACGTATTAAAAGCCATTTGCACATCTAACACAATATTTCTCCCTCCTGGGGAAGCAGGAACCGTTTGGGGTTTTTACAGGCTCTTCAGGAACCAGTGGTGCAACTCCTCCCAGAGGTTCAAGGGTATTTGAGCCAAGTTCTGGTTTTGATACAGTGTAGCTAGGTAACTTTGGCTCAGCCCACCGAGGAAATGCTAAGTTGTGAGAAAGAGCTGTGAAGTCTATAGATCAGAGACACCCAAGAAAGAAAGGTAAGGCTGCAGAAAGAGATAAGACTGTTGGGACAGCAATAGTTAACTGCACAAATATTCAACAGGAAAAGCACTGACACAAAAAGGCATAAAATCCTAAGGAAAAAACAGGGAGTTGTAAGATGGCAACTCAGCTACACTGAGGATGAGCCCATTCCAAGGAGCAACAGAAGCTGACCCTTCCCATCAGTCTGGTGATTGCTTGGACAGCAAAGACTCATCTTTAATATTAACAGTTAGCATAATAGCTCATTAGCTCGACCTATCTATTCTGTGATTTAGCCATTAAATGATTGCTTTGCAATTTAAACTGTGCATATCCTGTTTGCAGAGGTACTTTGCTCATGTTAAATGTCTGCTGAACAAAGTGACTCAGAGAGGAAGTGTTACGGAGGTCATACATGAGCCTAAGTTGGGACAGCAAAAGGGACATGGACCTCACATTTATTAATTTATCAAAATCTGACATAGCCCAAACCAGCCAATTTGAAAAGTATCATGTATAGTTTCTGTGCGTGCAGTACCTAGCGCTTCTTTACCCAATTAGTCTTCATGCACCTGACCTGAGCAGATGGAAAACAGAGGTAAAACCAGGGCAACTCACAATTCATCTCTTCTTTGTTCTCAGCTTGGGCTCATGCTAGTAGCAATACAATTTGCAAGGCAAGGTCCTGGCATGAACTGCAAAGGAGAGAAACACCCCAAAGTGGGAGAATTAACAGTTTAGAACTACTTAGAGAAGGTGAGTACATTAAAATTCATGGGACCAGGTGAGGTTTACCTAAGGGTGCTGAAAGCCAGTGATAGTGAAATTGCTGTCTCTTATTTGCCAAATCTCGTGACAATTAAGAGAGGATCCTGATCTCTGGAAGAAAGTTAAGGTCATGTCCATCTTCAAAAGAGTTAAAAAGCAAGATTTGGGAAACTATTATTCAGTCAGCCTCACTTTACTACCTGGAAAGAACATGGAAGAGAACGTCATGGAATCCATTTCTAAAAAAATATAAAAGACAATAAGGTAATTAGGAAAAGTCATCATGGGTTTACCGGGGGGAAATCATGCCTGCTCAGTTTAATTGCCTTCATGATGAAATGACTAGCTGGGTAAATGAGGAGAGAGCAGACAACATAATGTATTATGACACTACTAAGGCTTTTGACTGTCTCCCACATCATTCTCATTTGGAAGCTGAGACTGCATAGGCTGGAAGGAGATGGTTAGGTGGGCTGAAAACTCACTATACCCCCAGACTTAGAGAAAAGGAAACAATAACTTGACTATCAGCTATTGATAAACTGAATATTCCAGGGTTCAACAATGGGGCTTATGTTGCTTGGTATCTTCATCAATGACCTGGATGATGTTACAGAATGCATTCTCATCAAATCTTTGGATGACACTAAACAGTAGAGCTTCAGTCCAGAGGGGCCTTGAGAAACTTGTGGGTCAAAGTAGAAAAGACTTCACAGAGTTCAAAATGAAGAAGTGAAAAGTTCTGCACCTGGGGCAGAGTAACGTCATGCATTAGTACAGGCTGGGAAACAACTGCTGAAAAGGGCTGGAAGTTGTAATGAAGAGCTTGCAAATAGTGTGTTCTTCTCACAAGCACGACAAGCTACATAGAATCATAGAATCATAGAATCATAGAATCATAGAATCGAATCATAGAATCATAAAATGTTTGGGGTTGGAAGGGACCCCCAGAGCCCATCTAGTCCAACCCCCTGCAGTGAGCAGGGACACCATTGCTGGTAACTGACTAATACTGGGCTAAACATGATATCCAGGGGTGCAATGGCTTACAGAGCTGTGGCTGTAGGTCAGGCTGGCAGGAAGCAGGGGCACAGCATTGACTTTGGACGGGTGACTTGGACCAGTTGACAGGCTCAGGGCATTATGAATTTCCTGGTCGGGCTGTCCTCTTTCGCTGAGTTTCAGAATCATAGAACCATAGAATGTTTTGGGTTGGCAGGGACCCCCAGATCTAGTCCAACCCCCCTGCAGTGAGCAGGGACACCATTACCCAGATCAGGTTGCTCAGAGCCCCGTCCAACCTGGGCTTGAATGTTTCCAGGGATGGGGCCTCCACCACTTCTCTGGGCAACCCGTTCCAGTGCTTCACCACCCTCATCGTAAAGAATTTCCTCCTTATATCCAGCCTAAACCTACCCTGTTTCAGCTTGAAACCATTACCCCTTGTCCTATCACCATTGTTCCTACTGAACAGATTCTCCCCCTCTTTCCTACAGGCCCCCTTCAAGTACTGAAAGGCCGCAATCAGGTCTCCCCGCAGCCTTCTCTTCTCCAGGCTGAACAAGCCCAACTCTCTCAGCCTGTCCTCATAGCAGAGGTGCTCCAGCCCTCGGATCATTCTTGTAGCCCTCCTCTGGACACGCTCCAACAGCTCCATGTCCTTCTTGTGCTGAGGGCTCCAGAGCTGGACGCAGACATGCTGGCCTGCACTAAGAAAGATATCAGCTGATCAAAGTTATTTTCTCCCTCTTTGTAGCACCGGTGAGTGCCACACCTGGAGCAATATTTCCAGTTTCACCCAGCCCCAGTTCAACAAGGATGTAGAGAACATAGAGAGAGTCGAGGGAGGGCTTTTAGTATAGTCAGGAGCTAAGAGTTCATGTTATGTAAAGGCAGTTGGAAAGAGCTGGGCTTGTTTGTGTGGTGTTTTTTGGTTGGTTGGTTTGGTTTTGGGTGGTTTTGGTTGATTGGGTCGTTGGTTTTTGAGGTTTTTTTTTTCCTTTTTTTTTTTCTTTTTGTTTTTTCTTTTTTTTTGGGGGGGGGGGTTTGGTTGTTTTTTCCCTTGGAAAAGAAGGCAATTTAATAATATGCTAATTGAAGGAGGATTAGAAAAATGACATAAAAACCCATCTCTCAGTAGTATGGCACAGTGTTATAAAGGTCAATGTCTGTTTTGGCTTGTGAGTTTTTTCTTGGACATTAGGAGAAAAGCTCTACCTTCTCTATTGGGAGAGCAGTGCAGTGTGGTAATAGGCTATCCACAGAAGCTGCAAGATCACCATCCTTGGAGGTTTCCAGGATTTGGCTAGACAAAGTCTTGCCTGACCTGACCTAGTGCTGGCCATAGGTCCACTTTGAGGGGGGGGGGTCAGTAAAGATGTCCTCCAAGGTGCTGGCCATAGGTCCACTTTGAGGGGGGGGTCAGTAAAGATGTCCTCCAAAATCCTTTCTTACCAACTTTTCCATGAAATACTACAATACTTCATAGATAAATTGAGTGACAAATATCAGTTGTCTGTTGTACGAAATGTAGAAAGGAGGGCAGATTGTAAGCTGCGTTACTGTTCTTTTACTTATCTCCAAATGTATTTGAAGTCAATTGCCATCTACCAACTTGCAGATCAGAATGAAAGCTTGGTAATGACTCTGTTGGAACTGATCATTCCTGATCCGAATCTCTCCTTCTGACAGTCAGGTTTTCACAGCATGTATATTAGATTTAGCCTTTCTACTCCACCCTCTTTTTTTTAATAATGTCCTTCATGCCTTAATCCTTTCTGACTTTATTCCGTCCTTCCAAATCAAATAATAACAGTAGAAGGTTAGCTTTGAAGCACACTGGTTTCTAAACTATTTCCTCACCACAGACGCTTAACCTGAATGTCACAGTGTAACTACAGTTAAGAGAAATCTGTATGTGTGTATATATTTTAAACTTGCTTGACAGCAGTGAAAGCTCTATCAAGTATCCAGAAGAGCATTTGGATTTTCTCCTTTAAAGTGGCAGAAGGGAAAAAAAAATCTAGACTACTCCAGTCTCTCTACTCAAGTCTGTCAAAGTATTGAACACATGAACTTGATTCTGCAAAGCCTGAAGTGTAACCTAAAGAGTCATAAATCGGCAACTGAGTCACCTGACAAAGTGACAATATAGTTGGCAGGCCCACTCTCCACAATATCAGTGGTTAAAAGCTGAAACCAAGTTGCTCTGTCAGAATTTGAAGTGCTTTTGAATAGTTTCAAAATATGCATTGCTACTGCCCTTTGCAGAATAGTTTGCTATGTTGCAATTTTTTTTCTCCCAACGTAGATACAATTTACACTGTGATGCCTAATCCACTAGTTCTCAGACTGTTGATATGAACAGTGATCTATGGAGAGACAACAGGTCACAAGATGCCAGCCTCTCCTTTTTTGTTAAACAATAAATATTTTTTTCCCCTTTTATTATATATCTTCCATTTAGGAATGTCCCTAGTAACCGAAGGAGTATTATGAGGCAAATTCTTCCAGACATGATTCACAATTCATAATAAAAGTTTTCATACACTAATATCAAGTTACCATTTATTACCATCACATTTATATTTGGCCCTGAACAATAAACTGAAGGGTTACTAGCACTATCCTTCTTTCTTTACACTAGTTCAAATACTCAAGTGCTCAGTTCAAAAGCTCTAGTCAAGAAGAAATTAATGGATAAACTTGCTTGCTATAAAAGCAACAGGATGTAAGAGTTTGTTATGAGGGACATGAAATTCCAATATTGTGTATCCCCTTGTTTCAAAATAAATCCGGCAAGGAAAAAAAAAAATCTAAAATCAGTTTCTTATGAAATATTAAACAGATTAAACAATTGTAAATCACAGTTACCTGTGTTACTCCATTTAGTTTTCAACCATTCTGTGTTTAAAAGAGGGTTTATTAATCTCATTAAAGCTGATGGGTATATCACTCACATGGGCATGCAGATACTACACACCCTGAAAACTGAAGTCATCCTTTAGGATAAATTTTGAGCCAAACTAGAGTCCATTTAGACTGTGTTTTACTGACTTTATTGAGTGAAGATTTTACAACAAATATGTTGTAGAATAAACATGTACAGGAAGCCAATTTCAAGAAAAACTTACAGTGTATTATACGGTATTATCCATAAATAACACTCTAAACCTGTTTAAGTCTCAGGTCTTACTCAAAGGCACAGAAATTAAGTGGTAAAAACTAAAGCAAATTTTGTGAATTGATTAAATATTTTTTTTAAGTGTAGGCTTGTCTCCTTTGACTCAGTTTTCCACTGTTATTTAACTATTTATAAAGTTGTTTCAAAACAAATATATAAACTTCCCTTAAATTCACTCTTCTCCAGATTACATTCATACAACATTACAATCTCAGAAAGCAGATCAGAAAGGTTTAGTAGAATTTAGAAGCTTAGTTATGGATCTTACAACTTAGTAACTGAAAAACCTGAGCAGATGGGTGCCAGAAAACTTCCCCCACTTTCATCCACTCACATACAGCTCTGCCAATAAATACATAAAAAGGCCTAATTAAGGGACAATGCAAAATACTCTCAAAAGGTCAATCCAAGAGCCACCCTTGGAGTTTATGCTTTAGAATGTGTGAAGAGAAGAAAGTCCAGCCAAGCCCTCACCATTGCACAAAGCAGGGAACAGGGAAAGGAAAGCTCCACTCACTTTTCATCCCAGCACACAGGGAGGACCTCCAAGACACTATTTTTGCCCTTACTTGCCTTGTGTTGTTCTGTTCCCATCAGTATTCCAGTGACATTTCCTTGGAGTGAAGGATGAGAAACCAGAGGTCAGGAGAATGAGACAGGCTGGTCCCTTGTATGCCTACCCTCCCTGTGCCCTCACAGAACATCCTGTGACTCTGGCAGCTGGAGATCCGCTGGTCTGGATGACATATTCTAAGTGTTGTCCTTTCTCCGTTGGATAACCTAGGAGTGGTCCATACTTGAAAGGAGCTGACCTGCAATTACTAATGCTGATGTGTCTCTTAAAGCAGGAAGAGGTTATCAGCATTATCAATATAATGAGTGATATATGTACTATTTGCAACACAACCACATACACTGGAGAGTAGCTTTTGAAAGGAACATCTTATCAGCAGGTGATTACTTGAAAGAGAAGAAATAACTGCTCATAGTAAGAAGTCAAAGGAATTAGTTTCTGACTCAGGTTAGTTGCCAGAGGAGAGGTAGAGTAAAAAAGAATTTTCATTTTTGAAGCAGGACATCTCACTAACATAGTAATTCTTTTCCTTGTACTATGCACACAGAACTGTTGCTGCAGAACTTAAAACAAATATATAAGCACTATTAGAAAAATAATTAAATGCTAAAAATCAAGAAAAGAAACTCTTCTCTGCATGGCCACTTCCATAAATCTTACCTGTGAGGCTTCTGGAATATCCATATGAACTACTGGTTATTCTTTCTAGAATATTGCATTAATATTATTACAGTAGTTCCTATGTTTGTTTGGGTTTTTTTCTTTCTTCTCAGATAAATGTTTAACGTGAACACATTTGCACAGCAAGGAATATAAAACTAACCAGAAGGAATAAACTATTTGGTAAAAGTGGGTTCTATGTTAAAAACAGGAAGCTTTGCCATCCCTGAAGCTTGAAAGACTATATTTTTTTGGTAGCTAACAATCCCAGAAGGTAAAAACAACTCCCGAGAGAAGAATCACTTATCATGTGATGAACATAAATGCTGTCCTGCAAGTAATTTTTTCAATGCTGACTAAAATTATTCCAATTTCCCTTTTTTAAAAAAAAAACAAAAACAAAAACAAACAAACAAACAAACAAAACAAACAAACAAAAAAAAGGCATGTTTACATACAGACAACAATCCTCATTGGTACTGGAGGAAACCAAGATACATTTCTGTGCTAAATCATAGTGTTTCCTAAGGCATAGGGAAAATAATGATAATATATTAAAAGACAGTTAATCCCATTGGGTAAAGAGTACAACTAGCAGCTACAGTTGTAAAATGGCTAACATTGCATGGTTTTGGTTTGGTCAGAATTCGATGGCCAAATATAGAAATATGAACAAAAAGATTAAAAAAAAACCCAAAATCCTAAGGAGACTATTGCAACAGAGAGAGCAAGTAGTCAACAATGAATGTGTCCCTGGGAAAAGGGCTGCCTCACATCGTCAGGTGCTGGCATCCTCTACGCGGCCTTTTGACATCATTCTTCTCACTCCATGTAGCTCACAGGTGCACTCACAATCCCTGAGGCAATGCTTTGTCCCTGGGGCTGGGGAAACTTGTACATTTTAATCATATAACTAGAGAAAGGATTTCTTCAGAACTAAAAACCAAAAGGCTGATTCAAATACTGGGGCATATTGTGTGGCAGATATTGCACATACAAAGACTCTCTGAGGAGATGACTGGTAGTATCAGCTCAGGAGGTGTTCGGGTATCCTGGTCATGGTTTCTGTCCGACAGCCAGTTCAGCACTGGGTTGTTAGATTAATCCCCACAGAAGAGGAAAATCTCCGTTTCTTTTCCAGAATATTTAATGAGAAATATTATTCTTTCCTTACCTAGTTCTAGCCTGAACGTTTGAATGTGCACCAGCTGAATGTCTCCAGGTGCTGACAGTGGGGGCTGTGGGTGGCCCCTGTGCGGAGGGGCCGGGGCCACCCCAGGCTGGACACAGC
>JMFS01060425.1:0-28252 GCA_000699545.1 Podiceps cristatus | reverse complement strand
CCTGCGCGCTTGGGGCCAGCGGCCCTGCTCGGCCGTGGCACGGGGAGAGGAGCTTCCCGTCCAGGGTGACGGAAGAAGGGGCCCGATTCGCAGCCCGCCGAAATGAACGGGAGATCTCCCGGGAAAGGGGAAGCCAGGGGAGAGGAGGTGTCTTTTATTTGGGAGACAGAAACGAAAATACCTCGGGAAAAAAAAAATTAGACCCATGTTTTCCAGCCTAAGTCCTTCAGGTCTGAAAAAGAAACAGCAACCTTTGTGGCTAAGTAAAAGCTGAAAATAATTGCTCTAAAGTTTTAATAGACTATCTGAGAGCAAAAAGAATCAGTCGAATTGCAATAAAATATGAGCAAGAGCAAAGCCAAGGAGATAGGCCGTTCCTGCGGGTAAGACAAGGGTGACGTATCACCATGCAGGAGAAATGGAGGGGAGTTACATACTGGAAAGCCCTTGGGCCAACAGAGCCCATCCTTCTATTATTCAGTAAAAAACCATAAATCTTAGCGCTCAGGATCCATGAAAAATCGTGTTTACATCCCTCTTGAGGGTCAAGACCAGGAGCTTGGAGAAGAAAAGCTCCCTCAGAGATAATTAGGAATTTCATTTGTTGTTGTTGGCCTTGGCTACTTAATTCCACGTCCTCCCCTCACCCATGAGGAGGGGCACCAGGAGAAACAGAGGAGATCCTGGGACACACGAGAGAGAGGGGCCAGGACCTCCGAGAGGAGGGCGAGGGCTGCTTCTAGAGGCAGCTGGAGACAGGCAGCCAGGTCCGGCACTTCTCGCGCTGGCACATTCCGGGTGCGTTTGCTGCCTGATGGTTCACGGAGAATTTCCTTCTGACGATGACAGCGATCTCCAGGGAAGAGTGTGGGACGGTGGGGCTGTTTGAAAGCTGGCACGGGAAAATGCTGTTGCAGGCCGGATCGGCTGTCAGCACAGGAAGCTCTCGGTGAAAATTTCGTCATTTTCTGCCAAGGGTTTGCACCGACTGTGGCCATCAGGCTGTTGTGTTTGTCGAGGAAGGAATTCTATGGTAAGCTGTGTCTTGATATTGATGGGGCTGTTGCGAGAACGTATCCTGTTTCTGCAGAGGAGAGCATTGCCCTCGAGCATCACCCTCAAGAGAAAGTGCCCTGGTGCCATATGTATGTGTTGCTGTTTAGAAAGTGACATTTTTGATGTTGACTGTGATGTCAGAAAGTGGATGTTAGTGTAGGAATATTCCAGGGGCAAGGTTAACAGAGGAGTAATAACTACAGAATTTTGTGGTGGGGAAAAAAAAAAATAAGTCACCAGAGGGAAGGAGTTTTCCAGTCATCAAGGTATTTTGTATTTGCTGCATAAAGCTGAGTGGTATCATTATTTAAAGCTCTTTTTCAAGGTGGCTTGTAAAAAGGTTGGAGTATTCCAAGTCATCTTTTTTTGGTGGGCGGGGCAGTTAAAGCTGTGAGTGATGATGTAGTGACTTAGCGGGGCGTCATCTTTAAAGGACAGGCTGGACTAGCAGAAGTTATGTGCTCCTTCCACATACTTCGTCTTTAAACCACTATAGCTCCAACACCAGCATCACTATGAGAGGCTTTACATTTGCGTCCAAATTGGAAACAGCCTCGAGCTGCGCCAGGGGAGGTTTAGGTTAGATATTAGGAAAAACGTCTTCACCAAAAGGGTGGTCAGGCATTGGAACAGGCTGCCCAGGGAAGTGGTTGAGTCTCCACCCCTGAAGGTATTTAAAGAACGGATCGATGCGGTGCTTGAGGGCATGGTATAGATGGACTTGGCAGTGATGGGTTAACGGTTGGACTTGATGATCGTAAGGGTCTTTTCCAACCTTGACAATTCTATGATTCTAAAACAGGTCAAGTGAGGCAACGTTACACTCTCCATGCATGTCACTTTGCCAATTTTAAACATGATGTTCATCATCTACACATAATTCTACCTCTATGTGATAGATACACATACACATCAGTATGTCCAGGGTTATGGAGAAGTGAACATTTTCTAGTCTTCAATCTAGGCATCACAGTGCTCAATATCAAATAAAAGGGAAAAAGTCCTTTATCAATAATTTTGGCTTTTAGTAGATGATGAAATTGAAAGAACCAATTTGCTCATTAGAGCACCATGTGAAAACAACAGGGCATTTACATGGTATCAGCGGGAATATTTATAACATTTAATGAAATGATTTTCACGGGAGTTTTGTAACTGTGCAATCAATATGGATAAAAGTAATCTGATTTAGGCAGAAAGTCAATATGTCACGATTAAGCAAATTCCACAAACGACGCGCAATCCTGTTAGCGCTACCAAACCAAATCCTCTGCCTTTTGAAGCAAGAAAGTGACGGGGCTTTGAAATCAATTACCTGGGCATTGAATGAAGCTCAGACAGCTCTCCGACAAAGTTAAAGGAAATGTGAGCTGCCACGCTGGAGAGCGTGACAGGTCCATCCACCTCCAGAAGGGAGGAGGGAAGCAAAGCGGCCAGATGAGGTGAACGCAACACTTGTCTCTCGCCTTGTAGAGCACTCTTGGGAGGACACATTTCAACTAGAAGTGATACAAAGAAGCGAGACAAAACTGCGTCGGTCCATAAAAAATTTTAGCTCTCCATTCTTGGCAAGGAAGACTATCCAGAGAAAGGCCAGGAATGCTGCACTTCCATCCGTTTCTTTCTTTTACTGCAAATCCAAATCCTGAGGTCATTTCACAACATTTAATCCAACGGGAATTCTGACAGTCCGAGCAGAAACTGCCTGTCTAGATGGTGTGGGTTTAGCTGATAAAATCTTGGCGTGCCATTTATGAAAGCAATGGGAATCCTCCAACTGCAGCGACAAGCATAATAATGATGTACTGTTAAATGAATATGATGGTAAAAATAAGGGCTGAGAACGAGGAATAATACATTAAATCATATGCCAACCCTTTGTGAAGGAACTGCTCAAACTAGGAAGAGCCATATCCGCGTTTCTTGTACCCCTGCTCTTGCTGCTTGAACCTTGATGTTTGCATCATACAGGGAGGCTCCATATCTGCACCACAGGGCTATTTTGTAGTGTACCCCCACCTCTATTAATTAAGTACTTAACTAGAATTTAAGATGCTGTATTTTGGCAGGGCTCAGTCTCTAGATTAGGTTTTAAATTAGAATAGTTATCTGTAAATTGAGGACCGTCAGTGAAACAGCATTCTTGACAATACTTTTTAATTAATAACTGGAAGTGTAGAACTCGGGGGTGGGGGGAAAAACACAAACAAAACCAAACAACAACATAACCCCCCAAAAAAAACCCCACAAAACCAAACAAAAAAACCCCTAAACATGATAATGTTCTGACTGTGGAAAAAGAAAGAAATCAAATGCCCTGTGTCTGCATTGCTTACACATCCAGTTGTGTACAGACTTGGTTCATCAAGACTGAGTGTTAACAGACAGTTTGCCTCCTGGAGGATTCTCCTACCAAAATGCCACTTTGCAGATGATTTTTTTTTTTTTTTTTTTTCCCTTTTTTTTTTTTCCTTCTAGATATTTTCTTCTGTGCTGCACATATTGAACTCAAAATCTTTTTCCTTATTTTGATCCAATACCTTAATTTTGAGACACCCTTTTTGGTATGCTAATCATTTGCCTTTCCTTGCATTTGTATCGAAGTGGTGCTCCCATGGTATTATTGTGTGGTTGAGGTTTTACCGTCTGCTTTAAGCCCATCGACGTTCACAAGTAACCGCATTTTGACTGACTTCCTGCAGGCACCCACAACTTGCGACTACTGTTGCTTTAAGCTTGTTCGACCATCTGTTTTGAGCCCCACCTGTTCAGATGTGGATTTCTCTCACCTGCCCCCATCTCCCTCCAGCTTCAGCTGGGGAGAGGCTGACCTTCTGTGGGGCACAGGGCTGCATCCCCTTCTCTGGCCCCACCATCCATCAGCAGGGCCGTGCTAACGACGGGAAGGCATCCCATACGCTCATTAATAGAAAGGCTGCTGCCTCTCTCAGCGTTATTCATACGTTTTTGTCAGTACGTGCTTAGCAAAGAGGTTTTCAGTAAACTTGTGCTAATGCTTTCCCATTGCGGCTGCGAGACTTGCTGATTCTTTGCCATGCATTCTACGTATGTCTCTGGCAAGTGCTCAATACAAGGAGATCGGTAACTATGTTTGTAAATCACATCTCAATAATACCACTGTTCACTTTTAGTCAGTTCCCATAGACCTGTATGATCTAATCCACCTTCAGACTCAGCTGTAAGGAGCTCAGGAGACCAAACTTCTTCCGCATTTCAGTAGATGTTTTCCAGACACCTACTGTGGCTCTTGTTGCATACCAGGTATAGAGCAGCCTCTTCAATGTCTCTTTGCACTTTGTGCAGAAGATCGATCATAGTAGCCTCCCCGGCCACAGGAGAGAGAAGAGCACTGCCACCTTTCATTGTGCGGTAAGGAGAACAGAAAAGACTCCTCCTTCCTTTTCAAGCTCTCACCACTGCTGAAGCTGTCAGAGGCCTTTTCAAGGCTCAGTAGCTCTTTGTGAAGAAGTTTGATCATAGTAGCCTCCCCGGCCACAGGAGAGAGAAGAGCACTGCCACCTTTCATTGTGCGGTAAGGAGAACAGGAAGCTTCCTTTTCAAGCTCTCACCACTGCTGAAGCTGTCAGAGAGAAGGGTGTTGCTTTGTGACAAGTATATAAAAGGACTAACTACAAAAGACAAAAACCATATTTATATACACACACAAAATAGCATAAGTATCACATATTTTGAATAAAGAGGGAGTTCCCTCTCTGGCTACCAGAGAATGAGGTAAAAACGGCTGGAATGAGGTAAAAAACAGCTGGAATGACAGGGGCGGAGCTCCGTGTTTCCAAAAAGACTACAGCCACACCGAGAGGAGCAGCCTACATTTAAACTCTTACTATTTCAGCCCATCAGACATGAAACCATTTGCAGCATCTGGACTTAACAGTAAACGGTACAAACTATATCCTCCTATGTGATTCCCATTAAACTAAGGAGATGCTGCCTTCAATTTTTGCATCAAATACAAGAGGAATTACTTTTGATAGGTAACGTGTTCAAGTTGAGTTCCTACTGGAAAACTGAATGAGGTGCCTACACTGATCTCCTCACACAATATAGACATTTAATTCCTACTGTTCCGTTCCTCCATTTGGCTGTAGCTAGTTCTTCAGCTGGAGTGAAGAGGGAAGAAGGAAAATTATTCTCTTTCTGGAACCGTTATTTGCCATTGTTTGCTCTTCAACCCGTCTCTTACCTTTCTCATAGAGCTTTGCTAGAATTTTCCAATCAGATTGAGACTCCAGAAAACTTTTATCTGGGTGGAAGACAGAACCAATGCAAATCTTAGGTGATACAGAAGCTGATGATTTAATCAAAATTCACCTTCTTATAATAATAGCTAAAAGAACAGAGTGGAAAGCCAGAATTTTCAGAGCCTCATATGCAAAAATCAGTTGCCCCTTTTTAAGTATTTAAGGGTTTTCTTTTCTTAAACTGTACTGTTTCAGCAGCAATCCAGTTTATTTAGTGATTCAGCCTCATCATTTTTCTGTCCCCTTGAAAACTATGCATTAACATTGGACTTAAACACTTGCCCTGGCTCTCAATATTGGGGTATATTTCAGCCTGATTTATGGTCAACTTGTGCCCAAAGGAAAATGCATCATATAATGTAAAACGTATCTCTAAAACATATTTTATATGCTGTATACCAGTAACCAAAGAAATTAATCTGACCTCAGTAAAAGAAGAAAAAAAAAAAAACCATCAAGTAAATTTTTCCCATTTGATAAAGGTTTGTTTTTTTTTTTCCCCTTTCTTCAGTACATCCAGATCTCTGCAGTTTCATACTGAAGTCACAGACCTCTACTCAGCAGTCTCTATTCAGCTATGCAGTGTGCTTCACTAAGTCCACGAGGAATTAAGGGGAACCGAATTGCAGACCTGAAGCTCAGCACGTGTTTAGGATGAATCGGGACTCAGGCTAACATACGGATACACAGCTAACAGCAAATAGTCGTCAAGTTCTGCACCTCTCATATTTTCTGACAGCCGTCACATGTTTCTTTGCACGTGGTTAGAAGTACAACCCTGTTGTATGTATTCATATAGTATATATTTAAAAATGTACACACACATGTTGCAAACCAAACATACGCACACTCCTTTTGGATAGCTTTTTTGTTCACTAGCGTCGGTCTCACTAGCCAACCTGTCACTACGCGGTTTTATTTCACACTGACATCAGTGAGATCCTCTGCTCAGTCACTCAGGGTTGATTAAACCTCATTACCGCAGCTGAGGGATCAACTGATAAAAAAAGCTTTTATCACCATAACAAGATGCACGTTTATTTAGCAATGTACTGTAATCAAATCCTCTATGTGCTATTTCTTTTGATTTCTGTATGCTAGAGTGGCTATAAGGAGGACCTGTGGATAAAAATGTGTAAATCCAAAAATAAGCCACGTGGCCATATATTCTAAAACCACATGCAATGCAACTCAGGTAGTTACCCCTAAAATAGCTGCACCAGCCCCATGGGGCCTCTCTAAGGGAAACAATGAAGAAATTCTGTTTCCTTCATCTCCGCTGACAGATGCCCATCAGGACCTACTGTGAGGAAGGGGACAGGTTATCAAGGTACAAGACCGACAGTTAAGGAAAAGTGAAGCTCCACCAACGGACAATTCAGAGCACCTGAAGCTGGGCTTTCCAAAATGGTCAAGAGACAAAACCCCTCTCTCATCCGTGAAATTTCTGGAGAGAAACTCCAGAAATACTAACCTCACTATGCCAAAGCCTGCCTTTGCCAGTACCTCCTAAACGATCACTGAAACACAACCAAAAATGTAACGATAGCCCTAAATCACAACTCATGAATACCCCCATACTTAAGAAGGTTGGCATGTTCTTAGCGGAACTCGCTTGCCAGCATCATCTCAGTCTTGTCTAACTAGTGAGCTCTCACCCATGGCAGAATTTTAAACTCGGACTAGATGAGGCTGTTGAATGTATCAAACAAGTTGGACAAAAATATCACATGCTTTCAAAAGGCATTGCCTCCGTCTATAGCTTTTGTCCATAATTCTCTTAATTTCATGGGGATTATAAGTAAAGCTGAATGCTGAAATTGTGACTTTTTACAAGAGCTCTTTTTTTCTTGAAGCCTGAAAAGCGCTAGGCTACCTGGAGAAATACATCAAAGAGAAATGATAAATCAAATCCCACTACTGATTACCGTTCTTTGTCCAGCATCAGAGGGGATTAGACCTGCTGCAAAACCTGCAGTTTCTACACCAACCTCAGGCTGACAAGAATTCAGGTATCTGAGACGCAGAGACACATATCTGAGACGCAGAGACACATATCTGAGACGCAGAGACACAATGGATCCTTATCACAGTTTTCTTAAGTAGCTTAGCCCTGTCCCCAGTCGGAATCTGCTTTGCAAACCACCGACAGCTCTTCCTCCTCCTCCCAGAAGATCCACAGGACAACGGGGCAATCTCATAAGGAAAATCAACATGCTGCAACATTGCAGTGAAAAGGATAAATTGCAAATTAATTTCTGCAAGCATCATTTCCCATGCAAAAATCCCACTGATTTCAACCTGTGCACTTCCAAGTGCTACGCACTGCTAGAATCGGTGGGGAAAACCCACGTTGCAGTCTGTAGGTTAGCAATGCTACCACAGCAGCTTATGGAACCGCTGCTTCACAGACAGCTAACCCCTCTTCCTAGCTGCGCTGTGACCATACTCAAAGGGCTAGCTGATGGCAAGACCTGCAAAACAAATACAGGATTACAAACTAGGACCTATCCTACTTTCAGAGAGAGAATTTTAAATCTTATTCTTAAGTGGAATTAACTAGACTTAAAGATTATACCAGCTTACATACCGTTAAATTTGTGTTCCTTAGTTTTCTCTAAAATTAGATCTTAAGACAAAGCTACTAGGTATATAATTATAAAGAGACTGTTGAATGTGTCCTTCATTTGATTTTTCCCTCTTTAGTGAGCCTCTGGTGAGAGAGGTCCTTTTCAAAAGCCTGGACCCAACCCATTGAAACTCAGGGAGGAGTTCCCAGAAGCTTCAGTGGAACTGGACTGTTTAGATTTTTTTGAGCCTCATGTAAGTAGATTTTGTCTCTTTTATCTCATTTCACTACACCAAAATAAAACTCACAAGTGGGAATGTGTACCAGATACTACAAAGTCATGAAACACTGGCCACGTGGTGGATCACAGGATCCACCACTTTTCTACACAATACTAAATCTCACTGATTTATACATCGAAGTGATGTCTGTGTTTTCCTTTTTAGCCTCCATGTCTAAATCTATTACTCTGAGATCCTGATGGTCACACGAGCTTTGGCCACTTGTCGAAAGGTCCAGTTTACATCACAGCTTTCAAACATTTTGCTTGGCATTCTTGGCACATCTGCTTTCCATTAGCCAGCCACTCAATGTTTATTATTCCACATGTTAACTATCATACGCCGCTTGTGTGAAAAGTTCAGGTGAACAATAACCTATTTATCGTCTTTGAGAGATCCAAACCTATTCTCCCTCCAAAGAAAAGACACTTTTTGCAGTTGTGTGCGTGGGCAGGAAAAGCTCGAGCCCTTAACCAAATGAGTTGGGATCTACAGGACCCTTCTATGACCCAGTTATTCCTAAATTGTCTACTATGTTATGGCTTAATTTGGTGTGTGCCACACTTACATAGTAGTTCAGAAAAGTAAACTGTGGGACTCCAGAGGTCTTGTTATCAGCATGAGATATGCCAGAAGGGGCATAGTTATCCAGGTTAGTAATGTGAAAAACATTGAATTTGAGCATCTGGATAGCAAGAAGGATGCTGCATTGATGCCAGTGATTAAAAAAACCCAAACAACAACAAAAAAAAAAAAAAAAAAGAAAAAAAAAGGGGAAAAAAAAAAAAAAAAACCAACAAAAACCCAAACCTCAAACCCCCCATTCTCTAGGACAAAATTTTTGGCAGATATCATTCAATTTGAACCAGTGGAATTAAGGCAAGGAATTTGCGATCCCCGGAGTGATATTCACTACAAATAATGTGAGGAGAGAAGCACAGCAGTCGTGGTAAGACATCAGGCTCTCTTATTCATGAGTGACGTTTTTCACACACCTCAGTGACTGGCCCTTGTATGAGAGAGGTTCTGGAAGGAATTTGGCAGCAACAACCCTGTCATCCCATAGACCAGCAAGAAAATAAGACAAATTTGGAGGTCAATGTGACGGTTTTGTGGTTCACCTGCCGATTTCTACCAAGTCACTTCCAGCATCGCTCTATTAAAACAAAGTTGCACCCTCCCAGCCCTCTTGCCCAGTGGATGAGGACTGGCCAGGTAGCACTAGCAATGGTAGAAAAGACTTGGGATGTCTTCTAAAATGGAGGGAGTGACTGCTGTGCCCATGCTCTGAGACTGGGGTTTTGGTAGAGGCTCCTCCATAAGACATAAATAGTCCAAGCTCAGCCTCACCTCTGATTTTGAAGAAAAGCAGCATCTTTGGAATAAATTAAAGAGTACGTGATGCTTCCCCATCCTCCTTGTGAGTGCTTACAGAAGACATGCTTCTGTCCCCTCAGCAACGTCACCGACAAAACTGGGACCAGCCTGGTAGAGCTGGTCACAGCGCACATGAAATCACGCGAGATGTTTAATTACCTGAGATGTTTAATTACCATGCCTTCCCTGACACATGATAAGTTAGTCCAGGCATCCCAGTGCGATACATTAAGCAAACTACGCTCACAATTAGTTGACAGCAGCAGTGACGTGAGATACAAGCGAAGTCTAATTGTCACCTTGTCAAAAGGGCATGAACTAAAGTTATTTTTACCTCCTCTTGTCCACTGCATTTATTTGATTCCCTAACTATAGCGTGCCATTACTGCAGCCACAAATTTTCTGCTGAAGGATGTCTGTAACAATAGATAAATCGACTTCTATTTTTAGTCAATATTAGAGCTTATCTAAAGTAAACGTTAATTCCGGCTTCCCTATAGTCAGCATCCCTCACAGAAATATACACTCTTATTCTTAACCTAAAAATAAGCCGGTGACTTAATGCATTTGCCTCCTATGCTCAGTCTCCCCACAGTATATAAAACAAGCAGCAGACCCATGCTGTCTAGCAGCTCACTGAAAATCACCCTCGCCTTCTGCCCATTTAAAAACTTATTTCCAAGGAGACACTGATACAGAAGCCCTGGAAAGGGTCAGCAAGGACAAGCGAAACGAAGTGTTTAATGAAAAGTGTTTAATGAATAATCACACACAACCAGCACATAAAAGAGGAGCTGAAGGGACCACCTGTACAATGCAGCGCTGGCTGTCGCCCAGCAGCTCTCCAGCCTGCAGTGCTCCTGCCTAAAGGAAGTTGCTGCCTCTGCCAAAACTTCTAGCTTGGCCTGACGGTTTATCGAGGTAGTCCACATGCCCCCCTCCAAAGTGCGAGGTCCAGTCTAGCTCTCCAAGCAGAAAGGCTGTCTCTCATCACTAAACTTTTTTTTTTTAATTTTTTTTAAAGGTTTCATACCTCAACAAGTAACTAAGGCAGGCGTTTCTATCCGCCTATGCTTAAAAGCCTGAAGATAGCAGGTCCTACGTATGGCCACGCACAGCACTCTACAAAGCACCTCCTTGTAAGACCTTATTCATGCTGGCCATTCACACCGGTGCATTCTCCCCCCTTCCTCTGTCACCGTATTAAGCAAGTCACATTAAAAACCTCAAACATGAAAACCCCCTACAGATGCAGGTCAGACAGACTCACAGATAAAGGCACACCCCGATGCCCAGGGACTGGCATGGCAGTTTCGTATTTATTCCCTGGTTGAATAAGGAGAGCATTGCAAGACTGGCAAAACTGCCATAGTATTTTTTAGGTAGCATAGGGATAGCCTTGTCTTGAGGAAACGTACAGGCAACCCAGATCTCTCCTGCTCACCCTGTATTTACAGGAATGTTTCCATCGTCACAGGAGCCTGCAGCTCCATCTTAGAAATGAGGTCCTGCCATGGCACGACCTGCATAAAAATATACAAAAACTGTGCTTCATCTCAAAGAGTTTACTACCCTGAGAATCATCATGTCCTGAATGTGCTACCTGAAGCCCAGGGAAGAAAAAAAACCCTAATCCATGTTTAACTAAGCTAGACCCTTCCTGTACCGAATTTGTGGTTGGACCAGGTTTTAATTCAGTAACAGCACTGTAATCTTGGGGCTGAAGCACGCTCTGCTTTAAATAACGTGCAGATTACACTTGCAGTGGCTGCAGGGCTTCAAGGTGAGGACAGTTTCTTTCCATGTGGAAAGCTGAAGCTAGGATTCAGTGTGAGAAGGCAAAACATTTGCTCTCTGAAGACAGCCCAGCCTACTTATTGTTTCCATTATCATAAACGAAGACCCTAGGACCCTAGTATTTCACCTCTTCTCTCCCCCCTCCCCCCCTTCTTTTTTCCATTTACTTAATCACAGTTCTAAAAGGGCCATGTAACTCTGGTCCGAGGCTTTTAAGGCATACTAGTCTATATATTATAAGCCCTAGATAGCCACCACCACAACATACACCAGTAAGAATTGCTGGACTGGCTATGTCTTCGTTTTTGTATATTTTGCAATTTAATTGTTTCAACTTACAAACCATCTCCAAATCCATGGGCTTTTTCGCTCCTAGGCGTAGGGAAGTACTGCCCATTTTGTTAAGGGTTAAAGAAAAGTCTGTTATTATCAATCTCACAGTTCATTTCCAGAATCATTCGTTTCAACAGCAAGGAAGATAATTTGGTAATATCCATAAAGACATATAGATCTGTAAAGCAAACCAGAATATCCACAGTTACATTAGCACGGTATATTCCATTCCAGCAATTCTCATGCTTTGGGGCATAAAATCTCATGGGCATTGGGGAGGTCTACTTCTAGGAAGCTTGTGCCTGCTCACAACAGAGTAATTCCACCCTCTCCACAAGGGCTCATCGGCTGCAAGAACAGCTGGAGTGTTGGTCAGAGACATCACCAATATGGTAAACTCAAAAGACTTCTACACAAAACCAGTAATATGTTCCATGCTTCTCATCTGATCTGCCATGATGAATCTTACACCCCAAATGACTTTACACTGTACTTGCTTCTCTTCTCTCTTCCCCATTCAGATACTAATTTTCTTAGTTTTCCATTTCAGCTGTTTCTCTGTAGCCTGTGGCTTTAGTGAGAAAGACTGGCAAGACAGCAGCAGCAACTTGCAGTTAAGGAACCACAGCGCATACGTCATGTTGGCTGCAGAGAGAGATGTCTGTTCTAAATTTGTACATACTGATTGTTTGATCACGTTGATTAATTTGCAAAAGATACACTAGTGCCTCATCCAAGTTAGAAAACTTTTAAGTGCTTCCCTTACTCCAACAAAACTGGATGATGCATAACGCTGCTACATGCAATGGCTATTTTTCTGGCAGGCATCATCACTGTAACAAGTAGGAACCATAGATCTAAATAAGAAGGCCAAATACCTTCTTGGACCAATAAAGTTTCCAAAATGTAAACAGTGGCAAAGATTACAGCATACACTCTGCTATTCATTGCTTTTCCTTTCAGCGAAGTTAAATGCTTACAGAAATGCTAGAGCTTCAAGCCGTCCAGCCACAGCGAGAGGCCGGTACAGCGCAGCAGGCAAAGGCCTCCCAGCCGCAGGCGCGCTGACCTGCTCCGGCACCAGTCCCCAGGGTGCCCTCCAACCCTGAACCTGCTCAGCCCCCATGGCCACACGGGCCTTGGTCTCCATTTGGAAGACCCACCTGCCAAATCCAAGTGGCTTGGGTTACGGCAACACGGCCTAATTAGAAACCAACTACCTTGTTCATTTGCCCAATGGCCACCAGGTGATGAGATGACCTGGGCTGCTCTAGAAGCTGCAACCAAGAGGAGCAGCAGATGTCTGCACCACGATTAACTCCATCATCCTCCACTGCTGTACCACGATGTGCTAGCACAGCCATAAGATAACACGTAATTACCATGGGCTTAATTACCGCTTCTCTGAAATGTCACATAGTATTAAGTGGCACCTGTAGGAAATAAGAGCTGTCACTGTTCTACAATGAAAGAAATCTCTAGAGACGTGCTTACTTGGAGTCAACGTGCCTTTAAAATTACTCTAATGCATACAGGAAACTAACTCAATGTTAACAGAGAAAGACTACAATCAGTGTAAATGACAGCCTGCAAGAAAAGGGAAAATTAAAGGTGGCAACTCCTAGATCATAAATGCAATGTAGAATAACATGCAACTTACTGCTTGCTTTTCTTCTAGCATGTCTAATTTGCAACATTTTAAATAAACACAACCAGAGTTTGAAAATCCCATGCTAGCGATGCTTTTGAGGACCAGGGTGTAGGAACAGCCACGAGGATTCAAATATAGCTGGGTCTGGATATCCCACACGTAGGGGAGAGGCTGCCAGTTTCTGTTCATCTTGGTTTTAATGAATCAGTAATGGCACTGCAAAAGAGTTGTCTTCTTGAACAAAAGCAAATCAAAAGCAAGTTTCTCAATTTAACAATCTCCATAGAGCAGAAGAATCTTTTCTGCAGCACAGCTATGGATAGACAGTAAGATTGTATGCAAGAAATATGAATTACAAAATGAAACAGATCTCAGCAGTCAGCCTAGTTTTCAGAGTCTGGAAACCCCAGTTTAGAGAAGCGAACCAGATACCACATATGACATAGGAAAGAAAATAAATTTTAGTATACCTTACAGAAAGAGGGACTATAAATGGCAAAACTGGAAGTTGGATAGATTTATATATGTTTTATGAAAAGTCTGAAATAGTATGTTGCCAATAAATATCAGCCTAGGCACTGAAATAATACAGGAATAAAACCCCTGGTATTTTTCATCTAAATTAGCGACGTTTAATCCTTAGGACACTAGAGGATGCTTGGTAAACATCTTAAGTCTTAATTTTGATAAACAGATCAGACATTTTTGTTTTTCTATGTACACGTGTACAGGTCCATACAATTATAAATACAACATACATTGACTGCATGTAAAACTGGAGGAAAGTTCAACATAAAACAATCCAAATACATTCTCTTGCAGCATCATCTTTTAACAATTCAGTTTGAACGAGCTTGGGATCCTTTAACATTTGCTAAAAAGCCAGCCAAAACTTTGATACTGTCTTTGGCTTTTAGTGTGTGTAAACAAGGGCATTTTATAATCAGAAGTATATGTGGCCTGGAGTATATCAGTTTCTAGATGCATTGGCACTACTAGCAGTATTTTGTGACACTCCAACGAAAAAAAAAAAACAACCACCCTCTATTCATGCTTTCACCCTCACTCATTTCCTTTATTTAAACTCTAAAGCAATGCCTTATTTACATAATCTCTTAAAAAAATATTTAGAAGCAGTTAAAACTTCATTCTGACAAAACTCTTGTACTTAACACATCTTTCCCATTGTGTTAAGGAATAGTTATTTATAGAAGGGGAAAAAAAAAAAAACCCTTTAACTTTTACAAAAAGTGAATTTGGGGAGTGATTTTCTGATTATCATTTTAAAAAACAACCTCCAAGAATAACTCCATAAACTTGTGTTCTTTATTTAGGTCACTTAAGTGAAAAAAAAAAATTGTTTGCTCTATCCGACGTTGTATGAATATTATACAGACTATTTCAGTTTGCTCCACTGCACTTAGGTCACGCTTGACAAAATACAGTCCGTAACTACCATCTTTCATGGAAAGGGAAAAGAACAAAACCAGAAAACGTGAAAAATAGCCTATTTGTGAGGACAAGAGAACTGTAAGTGATCACAGTGATACTCACCATCAGCATAACAGATCCCTGCATTTGATTTCCCAAAGCCTAAGAAAACATATACCTTACATGGAAACCTGAAACTCAAATCTACATTTCAGATTGCTGTAATGATAGCGATAGCAAAATCCTACAAATCCGCAGCCAGCTACAAGAGGAACACGCATTTTTCACAGCCGAACGTACCCGTGTCAAGTCTGGTCCAGGCTGCTGCTGGGTCAGGCAACGTGCTGGAGGATGCCGCTCTGCTACGCAACAGCGGCAGAGAGCAGCTTTTGTAACTAAAACCATTACAAAGAATATTGGGTTTTTAACCAAATTTGATACATCTGATGTTTGATAAAAGGTAAAAGCTCAAAAAACCCCACCCTAAACCCCCAGAAGCTACAAATAATAAAGCAGCATGAAAATTCTAAGATTTTGCCAGAGACAAGGCAGTAGGAAACAAAGATGGAACTCTGGGTCCTTAACTGTCAAAGGCAAGCCAGGTCCCTTTAGACCACAAACAATAATTTAAAACCAGATGTGTACTTCAGACAGCTACACAGTGGACCTTGAAGCACTCAGATTGTTGCACTTCTCCCAGTTTCGTTAGGGTACAAAACTGTGCAAATAAATTCAGCTTCTTCGTTTCCTTTTCTGCAGATGACAAAAAAGGTGAATCCCAGTGCATTTTCAAAACAAAAAAAACCCAAAAAACAAAACAAACCCCAAAACACAAAGCCCCCAAACAGAAAAAACAAAACCAAAACAAATAAAAAATCCCAAACCCAAGTAACAAACCCAAACCAAACCCTGACTGTATCAAACATCCTACATGTCACCAGTCTGTACTTATTTTTTGATGCCACGCAAATATTAGGCTGCTATCTGTGCCCCGGCTTGCAGGTAAGCTACCTGAATGGGATGTAGAAAACCACTGGACATTACAAGAGAAATCACTGGACTTGACAGGTAACACTACCCCTTTTGTCAGCTTCTAGTATTGTTGTGAGGGGTGGCTGGATCTCACGGGTGGTTACTGAGGAGTTACGCGAGAAATAACTGAAGTTCTTAGATAATCAGAAGCGAGTATTGGGGATGCAGTGTCTTGAAACACCAATGATGCCGAGGTAATCCAATTGTAATACCGTATGAAGCTGAGATTATCATCTAGATAACAGTATCAGAAGTAAAACATTTGGGTACACAGAAATACAAGATTTTGGGTAGTGCTCTAGGGCACTACAGCTGGAGCAGGGCTCTGGACCACACCACACTAGCCAAACCTGTTGCTGCGCTCAGGAGGACCCGCTGTTTCCCTTGGCTAACAGCGGAGCACCCAGAGGAACAGACTGAGTGTCCCCGTAGCAGGACGCATGTCCCACGCCTGATGGCATCACCAACTAACCATTGCTTCCTAACAGTATTCAGAAGTATCATTTCAGGCAGGCAGTGTATTTACAAGGTCTGCTTATGTTCGGAGATGAGCTATTTAGAGGACTGGTGCTCCTATAAACACTTGTTAAAAATTATATTCACGGAGGACTGATCATCTTGAAGCATCTTGGCAAACCAGCATACAGAGTACAGATGACAGTTATTGATGTGGGAAGTATCAAAGCAGCTGGAGAATAAGTTAAATTTAGCCGTACTTGCTTATCACTTCAGAGGATCACAACTTACACACCAAAATGACCAGACAGGCATTATTTAAAAGAACAAAAATACCTAATTTAAAACTTTTACAAAGCAAACTTCCCTACTTGCTATATTCCCAGACCAGCTTTTCAGCTCACCATATGTCTGTTTCACAGACTGCGATCCTTTGGAAATCTGAAGGTCTTCACTGACTTCTTACATTTCAATGTACCTGAATAGCTCTTCTTATGAGAGGGATTTCAGCCTGGAAATATTTCAGCTAAGGATGTCTCGAACAGGAGTAAGAACAAAACTGGTGGGTTCTTTCAAAAGAAAAATCATACCAAAGAAGTTCCAAAATTATACAGTAAATAAACTTTATTTCATAATCTCAGCTCTTGTCAGATTAGTGCTGTCAACAGTCACGGATCAGCATATGATACAGTTATGTATTAACTATTTACAATTTACAGTAACATACTATTTTATTTTTTTTTTTCCAGAAAATGTAAGTACAAAAGCTAGGAGTAAACAAATGAGGTACTGCAATTCGGATTTATTGTAGGCAAAAGCAGATAGAAGTGACCTTTAGCAAACAATCATAAGATCAAATCGGGAGAGAGTAGTCATCAAGAGTGCCTAGTTCATCAGGAAAATCACCTCAACCGCTACCCATCCAAAAATGTATTGCACAATTCATTCAAAAATAAAAAAATAAATAGAAGAAACAAACCATTTATTTCAACTCTTAAAAAACACCCAGTAAAGCCTGTATAGGGATACAGTAGTGGGCAATTCCTTCCTAGGATAAAGTCTTTTCTCTCCTTTAAAAAAATAACCTTTAACACAAAATAGAAGACAGTGTTCAATAGAAGAGAAAAAAGACTCATCACCAGATAACCCCTGATTAGCGTTTTTTGTCAAGGCAGTTTTAACTATATCCATGGTCCAAAGGTGGTGCCGAGTTTTGGTTCTTGCTGTTCCATCTGTGACCTTGAATAATAGCTTTTCTTCTTGTCCCTTCTCAAGGGACAACAACAGAGATATGAACATATTTCTAAGCAGCAGTGTCACAAGACATTCTCGTCACAATTTCTTCAGGATGGTCGTAGCCATGACTAGAAGTATGAAAAGTTAGAACAAATGAACAACTGTTATATTATTGAGAGCAACTTACAAACACTTAATATTAAAATGATGGTGTTTATTGATAGGAATAGGAGATGGAAGAATTTCCGATAAGTTAAACTGCCAAATTATTAACTGATTTCAAGCAAATAATTCCATTCCAGTATCTGCAAAACAGTTGAGAAACTGTGATGAAAATGAAATAACCTGTAGCAAACCAGACAGGAGTCTCACTGGAAATAGGTAGTCTACCACATTGCTACCTCTTAATCTACTGAAAAACAAAGTTGTCCTCTGCATAAGGCCTGTCATCAAAATTTAAATGATGAAGTAAAATTCTGGGGCTAGTAAAAAGTCTCCTTTACCAGGAGAATATTTATTGCTTTCACAATGAAGTCAGCATCATCTTCATTTCTAAGTTTTACACATGCAAGAACAGTATCCCATTTGCTGGCTATCTATTGACCTAAGTCACAACAATACTTGAGATAAAGTAAGAAACTACAATCCAATAATGAGGTGTGGACAGTTTCCATACATATTAGCTTAAGTTATGAAAGTGTAACGGGTAATTGCTGACATTAAGGTCAAAGTCAAGCCCTTCTGTGATACGCCTCAAATGAGGCTGAAAACGCCTAAACTTTTTACACCAGCATTACAGACAGCATGACGAGAATTTAAGATTCAAACATGCGTTCTGCAATAGCGTTGTAAACAGCTTTGTCCTATCATTACAACAATTCAATTATTTTCAACAGAGGGCTAGAAAAAACAGTCGCTGATTTTGTCAAGAAGTGATCAAGGCTAGAAGGCAAACAGTCCAAACTCTATTGCGTTTTAAGTGCAATAAAGTGCATCCACTATTGTATTCAAAGGCTTAAAAAAACACAAAATGAAGTAGAAACCATGACTGTTGGCTAAGATGAATAGATTTTTTTTTTCCTTTGAAACAGATATTATTTATTATTGAAGGCTATATTCGCATGACTGCAAGAGAGGAAGATAGCCTGTCAACTGTGTTGTGATAACTGGCAATGGGAACAACCGAAGTTAAATCCATTTTGCTCCGGCGGTGGTGCAGGCCAACCACTGCATTTCAGCTGTCAGACAGCGATTGCTTCACATGCACAGAATCAATTCCTGGCAACTGTGCAAAGCTTCTCAGTTGCAAAGGAGGAAAAGGAAAGTTCAGATGAATTCTATAGGATACGGTCAGCCCAAGAGTTTATTAAATATCATACACCACTAACGACTCAAATAATCATCTTACCAGGCAGTGCAGGAAGTTTTACCTGTGTACTTCCATATCCTACTCCTCTCTCAACTGCTATCGCTTGTGCGCTGCTTGTCTGGCTTCGCCAGTCTGATGCAACCTGCATCTTTAGGCTTAAGTCAGCTGCTGCTTTTCTGTAACACTACAATCGATGTTGCAGATTCATAATGAAAGCAGCTTAATAAAACCTGAAAAGAGGCACAATAAACTGAGAGCATAAAGCTCCCCGAACTGTTCTCCCTGATCTCTCTGCTCTAGCTTCTCTTCATACAAAGCCAAACCTCTGGTTCAGAAAGGTACGGACATTTAAATGCAATCATATCCTAATTCCTCCACAGAGACTATTTCATCAATCTTTTTAAAAATAATAATCCATTCTCATATTTATAAGATATAACAATTCATTTCAAGCAGTACAGAATATGTCTTCCATTAATCCGACTTATTTGCCTATTCTAAAAAGGAGCTTGGAAAGTGAATAAAGACAAAACAAAGCCAAGTGCAATAAAATGTAATATGTAATTAATATTAATTGATTTAAAATCTGATTTGCTTTTTTCTGCAACTGAGATTTCTTTGGCTCAATTAACAGTTCAAGTTATGCTTATAACTCAGAAAGATTGGTTTTGAATCAGTATTTACCATTTTCAAACTTGGCTTTGTAAAGCAAAACATGATTAAGAGTAGAACAAAGCTTATACACATACAAAACCAAAAATTTGAGGTTTTTTTAACGAACAAAAGCAGGCAAGGAAAAAAAAATGCAGAAGAATGATTAATCTACAGGTTTCATCTTTAAATAAAACAAGTATGTATTAGGCTTCACTCACCCACATGCTAACTAAGCACAGACTGATGAGATATTCAGAAGATACCACTGCGAGGTGAGGCAAACTACAAAGCCAGGAAGAAAACAGCTTATTGGACTACTTTGTTAATAGGATAAGAACTCTGTGGACATCTAGTGCTTACAGATGAGACTGCTGCAGTTAGGTCACAACAACTAGGTAGTAAAAGCTAGATTAGTGAAGGAGATACATTGATCTAGTGTTATGTTTATTGACCTAGGAATTTGTTAAGACTTTTCAGAAACCTGTTTAATATACGCCCACTAAGAGGGGAAATAATTACTCATAGATATTTAGTACTACACAAACTTAGTCTTTTCCAGGAGCACAGTTTATTAACAATGTGCACATTAAAATTAATTATAGGTGTTTTGGCCATAAATTAAAATACAGCTTTATGTTAGAAATACACATTTATGTTCTGGTTCAGAACTTTATTTCTCATGAGATTTAAATACTGGATATTTTCAAATGCCAGCATCAGTCCAATATTAAGTGTGGAGAAACACTACTGTCATCTTAGTAAAGGTCAATAGATAAAAACCAAAAAACCCAAGCATATTTCTCGACAGAATAATTTAGGAAGACTCCTCCAACTTTTCAGTCCTAAACAGAATTACAAAAGACTTGCCAGAAATACTAATTTGTGCTTCAGTAAACTAACTTAGTAACTTTGAAAGCAAAGGAAAAAATTACTACATCCTCCGTAATATGCATAACATGCCCTAATATTTGTGTTTCCATTAGACATCCAATTTAATCTCTTTGTGATTTGGGAAGGAGAAAATTCATAGCCCAGATCTGAGCCAAGAAAGGACTGCTACATGAAACCCAAGAAGATTTTGATCAGGACATGAAGCTCTTTGAATTATGACATCCTTAACAATCCAAGCACTTGCAGCCTGCAGAAAAACTCACTAGCCAAAATATAATACTAAGGACCCAAATTTTTTGGATGAATGCGAATTAACATTTTATTTAGTAACAGAAGTTACGAACGTCTGTTTTAGGAAGACCAGGTCTCAAGTATTGAAAAGTTAAAAGGACTGCAAAATAAGGTCCATCTCTCTAACTTCACTTTTGTCCAGAGAACTCAAAATGTTTCCTAAATATTACTTGAGCTTGTTAAAACAAAAAGTGCCAGCTTCCTACCTGAAGGTCAAAGAGAGAGGCAGTATTAAGAAAGCAATAACTATATTCTGTCATATAATTTCTGAGGCAAGCATAGTGTCAATAATCTTAAATAATACAGCAGGCATAAGAAAGGAATCTTTTTGTTTAAACAACAGACAAAAAAAAAATCATGTTTGGGATGTATGATACTTATTGGAGCTGCAGTGTTATCAGCATTCATATCATTCTAAAAGTATTTTAAATATTTAAGATGGCAAGACACTCCCAAACCAACTGAGTGTAAGGAAAATGTTAAAATATTAAACACTTCCCTCATATATGATACTTCAAGCAGATGAAATGGTAGATTTTTTTTTTAAAAAAAATTTATTTCAATGGGTCAACAGGACTTTAATGTAATTACTTCAACTGAAATGTAAAAATGTTCAGAATTTTCTAAAGAAATATATATGCAAGGCCAGTGAGAGAAACAGAACACAATTCTTCCTCTCCCTTTAATTCCTAAATATTTTACTAAGCTGACCCACAAAGAGAGGGACCATAGAGTTGACTCCAGATACAATGAGGAGAAAACTATTGCTCTTTTATCTTAATAAAAAATAGCTCAAATACATAAAAGAGTAAACAGTAAATGTTTATGCTCATACATTCTTCTCTTTTGGGTCTGCTTCTCAAACCCAAATTAATCTTTCTGGTAAATACCAAGCAATGGTCACATAATAACTGTATTTAAACTGAAAAAAAAAAAACAAACCACCAAACAGAAACAAACTGAAGCAAAAACTCTTATTTTTGATCTGTTCTGACCCAAAGTGAACATGACATATCTTGACGTTTTTTCAGTACAAAAATAAAACAGATTTAAAAAGAAGAAAATTGTTAGGATACTCAAGAATGACCCAAATATACATCTCATTTCAAACACACATATCCCAGGTGATTGAGCTAATCAGTTTTCTATTCTGCAAGCAAAACAGCTCTTGTTTTTGCCAGAAATCTTATCATGAGCCTGAAAAATCTCTCATATTTTTCATGAAAACTTGTATGACTCCACAGAAACTTCTGAATTTAAAGAAACACAAATATTCTGTCAGATTACTTTTTTGATTCGAAAATTCATTGGCAGAACAGTAGTGATGACTGAAATTGCTTTGTTCTGTTGTATCCATAGCTATCAGAAATATGGCTTAACCGATGGTGAGAAATACTAGTTAAGAAAATACGCTTCCTTTTTTCCTCACTTTTGCTACGAACTCAAACCTACAGCTGCAATTTGACATTTCACTGAAAAATAGGGAAGGAGGGAGAAATGGAGTTTTCTTGACTGCGGACACGGGGATCGCATCCTGATCTCCTGCATAAACTTGGTTTACTTATGTAACTTACCAATGGTCGAGCATCTTCTCGTTCTAGTATCTTCTGAGTCTGATCTGCTGGGAACTTCAGGACTGTTGTTATAACCTTGGCCATTGTCTAAGAGGAAATATGATATCTATAAGTAATTTCATATGCACTAAAATGCTTTGTAATATTTTGAACTACATTTAAGAATACAAGATATTTTTAGTAATGTCAATGGAAAATATAGTGAAACTTAAGATATAATTACTTGTTTCACATCATATACGCATGGTGTGAATTATATGAACACCATGAAAAGTCAGATACTATAATACGATCTAAACTCTACGGTATCTATGCTCACATACTCGAAGTCCATTAATAAGACAGCATAATGTTACAAATGCAGCTCCTACCACATTTGATCTTAACAAGGCTTTTCTGAAAGGCACATTTCAAGTGTATGGCACTTGACAGTCCTTATGGATTCGACTACATTCACATCATCTAAATATTTTGTAAAGAAATGAAACATTGAGAAAGTAGACCCACATGTCAGATGTGCAACTTCAGTTGTGTAAATATTTCTAGCGGGTATACAGTAACCCCATATTTAAACAGCAAACCAGCTAGACATCTTCAGATGGAAGATGTAAGTAAATCAAAGCTTTGTGCAAAATAGGAAATGATTCTTTCCATTTTATAAACAGATGAGTGGGAAGGAAGAACTCCAAATGGCACAAAACAAAGTTCAGGTGACTTTTACAAGAAAGGTCAAAGAAAGAGCTGCAGTGCAGCTCAAACAGAAGGTGGTGGCTACAAAACCAGTAACTGCAGCTCTTAAAGAATGTGGATGAGATAAGATTGCTGCTCTCAATGTCTACTGTTTATTACCAGTCTTACGTGTGGCATGAAGAGGGAGGCTGTAGCAACAAAGCAGTTGCAGGACAAAAAAAGGCTGCAGCTGAAAGTGAGAGGTAAAGCTCTAATTTGCAACAATTGTTTTAGTACATAACTAGGGATAAAAATAAGAAGAAAGCAAAACAAACCAAGCCCTGTTAAATCCTTTCTGCACAAAAAGCTTAATTTTAACATGTTAATAGTTCACATAATTAAGAAGTAAGTGCCTCTACTGCAATTCCTAGATACACAAAGGAACATGCTCAGTGCCACAAACTAATATCGCACCTTCCTAATTTCTTCTGGCAAAATCCTCATAACAATTATTCAGGACTAAATGATTAGAAAGCATTGTGTTTACAATCTGTTCAAACTCTTTGCAACAGAGCTATCAAGAAAAGCCCTCTCAACAATTTTCTAAAGGACGCAATGGCATGCAAATGTTAAATAAAAACCTACAAACACTGCAAATACCCCATGAAAGCATAGATACTTATGTGCCAATTTAAATACGGGCTATCTAAAAACCTCTTTACTGAAAATGCCCCTTTTGTACCTTCTCACTAGCAATGACTTGAAATCTTTAAATTTTTCAGGCCACTGGGGAGATTTTGAAGCAGAATTATTCAACACTATTCACAGTTGCATAGATATTAAGCAAAGTTACAAGGATTGCAGAACTTAGGATAGTACGTTTAACATAGGCTTACCTTACCGCTCCAACAGTTTATTCTGCTATTAAAAAACCCTAACAACTCTAAGTGTGTGAGTACACACACATACGTTCCCATGTGTGCATGCCTGTATCTACCTACAGAAAGACCCTGGGCTGTTAAGAGAGCTATAAAACCCTCTGCTATAGGAGACGATAGTTTGCATTCCAATTTCTTTCCATGAGGATGACAGATTCAGCTACACCATCTCTGAAAATGCTACTTTTACAATGATAGTGATCAGTCCCCCCTGTAATTCAAGAGCAGCTCATCAAAGGTAGAACCTTCAAAATCTAAGTTTTACAGAAATATCCATTGTTTTTCTGCAATGCACAAGGGCATGTTGAGGTGCCAGAAAAATATCTGCATAAATGTACTATCTCTGACACATATGTATTCCATTACCTTCCTCCATGCACCTAGTTGGTATCAACACACCCATTTATTACAGACATACAAACCTCAGATTGATTTTCTGGACTCAGAACATACTCCAAACAGCATAATAAATTTACAAGTAGAACACCTAGGATTTCTGCAAGACTTAAGATTTAGTGTACAGTACAGCTGTACACATGTCCACAGAAAACATTATTTTATTGGACCTAGTGGTGTATGCCATGTGTTTCCAGATTCAGATATTCTGAATAAGGTGCATGTCTAGATAAAGCTGCCAATCTTATTTCATGTATTGTGCCAAGGAAGAGCCAAAAAGACAATAAACCTCCCCAGCAAAGATGATGCAGTTTACAAAGAATGTGACAGGTTACAAGTCACATGTAATGACCATAATTTCTGACTCTTAAATACTGAGCCACTATCAGTCCTCAACATTTCTCTTAGGTCTCCAGCATTATAACACAACTGATCCATTAATTAATTTCTCTACTTAATAGAATTCCAGGATCATTTACCAGGCTGCATAAATGGCAACCCATCCTGGATAGTCTGCACAGATTCTTTCAAACAACTTTCAACAAAGAAGAAGTAATGCCTACAGAAATTACCAATTTTTATTTGAGACATGGCATTTTTATTTGCACTATAAAAGGAAACCCTGCACAGAGAAAGGCCACCAGAATGCTCTTGTAAGAGAAAAATGGGGGAAAAATATTGCCCTGTCTGGTCCAGGAAAACAAAAGCTGGGAGAAAAGTATATTTATACTGAGGAGGCAAATCTCAATACAGATCTTTTAACTCAAGGACTGTGTTGGAGGGGAAAAAAAAGTACACGTTACTACTTTACTAACACACTTAGACCCTGTATTAAAAGATTTTATCAACCACACTGTCATTGCTCGTGGTTCTCTAGTCAGTGTAGCAGGATAAAACCAGTTTTCAAGACACAGTTCAGTAAATTTAAGATTATATGATACAATCCCTATGACAGCAGACACTAAGCTCAGTGTCTTCCAGCAACATATCTAATGGTTGAAAGAAAATCAGCGGATGAAGTCAGCTTGAAAGTACTCTTTGAATAAACAGTTAAGAGACCAAAGTATCTTCGCATTTAAATTAGTAAAAATGCTAGCCTTCATTCCATTTTCACTTTCCATCAGTAAATGCCAGAACAACTACAACCTTGATCAGCTAATAACAGAGAACTAGACAACACCAGAAATCCTTCTCTCCTTGCAATACATTAGAGCATTTACCCTCAGTTAAAAATTGCTAAGAGGTAATCAAATTAGTATGAACACACCACAGAGAGGAATACAATCACATTCAATTTTAAGAACGTAGTCATTCTCCTTACCTATCTACATCTAACTTCCCAAAGCTAAAAATTGTAGTGCTTTAAAAAATATTTCTGCTGGTTGTTGGTTTAAATATACTTCCCCTTTCAATCACACCAACTTTTAAATAAAGCCTTCTCAAGTTATTGTAGGAACTAGATGTATATCTCTTCTGCTTTATTTTTTCCTGCTCCCAATATTCATCTGCATTTAGGAGCCAGTGGGCAGACAGTGTTGTAATGGCATCTTCTGGTTAAATAAAATGTAATCTCCGGGGAAAATAAAAACATATATATGTGTATACAAACATGCAAATGTACACATATAAAAATGTATTATATGTATTTATTTATATAGCTTTTAATTAAAGCAATTGAAAGAAAGAGAGAAGAGAGACTTCAAGTCGATTTACTTTAGCACTGATTGTTGCTGTTACTGAAGAAGTCAACTGCAAATTTTAGTACATCACTTAAAAAGGAAAAATCCCTCACAATTTCACATCGCAAAGTTTTGAAGCATGTATAGTAATGTTTTGAAGACCAGTAAGAAATAGCCTTGATGGTTTACAGATGGTTTACAAGAGATTTCAAACCAGGTTTTCTTGAATGCAAATTTGCTACGTACATCAGCAATTTGCAAGTTATCTACTGCTCTCTCAAGACTTGTTTGAAGCTGAAACATTGACGACAATGTGTTTTAGCATTTTCTCTTCTTTAAGTCCCTCACAACTCAAAATCATAAAATCATTTTTAATGATCTCAGTTGTTTGTTATTAAAGTAGCAGAGCTGTCCAATGGGCCACAGGCTTCTGAAGCATACTAGCAATCCTGGGTTTTCTAGATCAAGGATTTGTATTTTTAATAAAAAGGGAATTATTATCAAAGCGAAAAGTGGGATAAAAAGAGGGAGGAAGAGGAATCCCATAAGGACAAGATGCCCTGCACAGACCAAGTTTTGTTCTATATACAGCACAATGAGAATAAAGCTAATTAACATAGAAACCTGCATAAAACCTCCCTGCTTAATAGTCCAAGTTAAAAGCAGTGCAACAAAGAATGGAAGAACTCCAGGGAGGATAAAAAAAAAAAAAAAACAAATAGAAAAAAATCATCCACATAGCATTTAACATCCAAGAAAAATGTTTGTGTTATGACATACCTCTTTTGAACCTGGTCACTCTCGAAGCATCAGTATTATTGCAAGCTAGTAAAATTCCAACGTAGGAACGATTTCAAAGCCTGCAGCATCCAAGAAGCCACCTACTATGCAGTTTTTTACTACTTTTAAGAGTAAATTAATACTATCTAGGGAAGATATACAGATTTGGGAGCCATTATAAAACATCTTTAAGAAACAATTAAAGAGATAGTTCACCACCTTCAGAGCTGCTAACAAACTATTACTTAATCCAGCTGTTACCATGTTTGTGTCAAGATGACATCAAAAGCACTTTTGCGACTACTGTGCATACCAGCTTTCATGGTACATTGAGCTTGACTGACAACAGCACTTTTGCTAGTAAAGCCATACCTACCTATAAAGGTTTTCGTCTACACAGGCAGACTGGTGAGAGATGTGACAACTCCCTCTGCAAGTCACCTTAGCATGCTAACAAAGTTTTCCTCTTTGGAAAAAAACCTGAAAGCCTGTTGAATTCTGTGTCAGTAATAAAGAGCGTGTAATGAATCACAAACACGTGGTACTTCAAATCTATACAACACGGATGATGAACTATATTCTAACTTGAATCACGTCACCACATACAACTTTTCATACCTTTGTCTCACGACCCATCATATATTCAAATAGCACTTTCCTCAAGTATTCAAACTCAGTAGGCTCCCCAAAAAGGGAAACATCAGTATGGTGAAGATTTCCATCTGTGTAAACAAAAATAAGAGAATATTTATACTGAGAGTCACTCATATGAATCCAAGTTTCAAAAATGGCATGAAACTGAACAAGAACAAATGCCGGATTCTGCACCTACAATGAAGTAACACCAGACAGAAGTCTAAATTGGGGTCTGTGGGTGTTGGCCAACAGCAGGTTCTATAGGAGTCAGCAGCATGTGCCCTGACAACCAAGAGGGCAAATTGCACCCTGGGATGCATCAAACACAGCAGAACCAGCTGGTCAAAAGAGGTGATTGTCCTGCTGTGTTCAGTGTTGCTGCGGCCTCACCTGGAGTGCTGTGTGTGGTTCTGGGCCCCACCATTTAAAAAGGATGTCAGGTACTTGAATGAGTCCCAAGGAGAACACAAAAGCTGGTAAAGGGGCTGGCAGGCATGGCCTCTGTGGAGCAGCTGAGGACATGGGGTTTGTCTAGTTTGGAGAGAAGGAGGCTGAGGGACGACCTCACTGCTCTCTGCAGCTTCTTGAGGAGGGGACGTGGAGAGGGAGGCGCTGAGCTCTTTTCCCCAGTAACCAGTGCCAGGACACCTGGGAATGGCTCAGAGCTGCCTCCCTCCGGGAGGTTCTGCCTTGACATGGGGAAACATTTATTACCGAGAGGGTGGTCAAAGCCTGGAAGAGGCTTCCTAGAGAGGTGGTCGATGCCCCAGGCCTGTCGGTGTTACAGAGGCATTTGGACAACGCCCTTAATGCCATGCTTGAACTTTTGGTCAGCCCTGCGGTGGTCAGGCAGTTGGACTATCTATATAGGTC
>JMFS01060424.1:0-17405 GCA_000699545.1 Podiceps cristatus | reverse complement strand
ACCTCCAGAGGTCCCTTCCAGCCTCTGCCATTCTGTGATTCTATAATTTGGGCAAGGGGTAGGGTTGGGAAGAGTAAGCAAGGAGCTTACAGTGCCCATTGCAATCTCAGCTGTCACAGGGCTGCTGTGCTAAATGATTGCCAAGGCTTGCTATTCTTTTCCTCATGATGTTTCCTTCATGTCAGCAAGTAGGACAGTTATACAGTTAATGGATATAAAAGCATTAATTCCAGTAGAAAATTATTTCACCCTTCTTTCAGTCCTTTTCTCCATGGCCAAGATTAGACTCCAGAGGTGCAGTAACAGGTAATTAGGAGGGAGGGAGTACAAAACAGCTTTGACAAGAAAAATCCCATAGATGAGCCATGACAAGTTTCAGCCACTTGTACACAGTACCACAACTTACTGCTCCACATAGATTTCACTCCTGATTATAGCTGATTCAAAGGGAGTAACAGGCTAGAGTGATATAAAGTACTTTGAAAGAAAAGCCAACTGCAACCATCACATGGTCTTTTGAGCCCAATACCAGTTTCTGGTGTCTACAGGACAGATATATTCCAGCTGGGATAATAGTCTAGAGGGAAACATCAGTTTCATAGATTTTGTAGAGCAGAAAGGGCCATTGCCAAACCAATTCAAAGTGAACATATACAAAGGGTTAGGACAGAAGCAGTAGCTTTGGGGCTTTCACAGTTTAATAATTCTCTAACTGTATTTTAAACTCTCCTCCTGTTGATTCTACCTCTGAGATCCAGCACTGGCTATGCAAAAGTCAGTATAGACATAACCCTGTTAGGAGAGTCTCATGGATGTGCTTCAAATCAGAAATATGTAATCTAGCAACCAAATCCAAGTAAAAAGGCTGTCATCGCCAGCCAGGCTGAGAACAAGTGCCATCACTCAGGGCAAGCAGGATCATGGCAACAAGCTACCACATATAAAAGTGCATTATAGGTAGCATTAAAGCAGAGAGGGAGCAAGCATTTTGTGAACAGGATTTAAGGAGAATTTACAGCACAGATGGTAAATCAAAAGGGATCCCCTGTTAGTCAGAGAGGTCAAGGGAAAGAAGCATTTGAGAAAGCAAGTTTACAGAAAGACATATAGGACACAAACCTTGAAAAAGCAGCCGCTTACCAAAATTTATAGCCTAGAGAATGTCACTAAGTTGTAAATTACATTCCTCATGAGATTCAATTGTGCACATACGTATGCAAGACAGTCACAATGCAGATATACTCCTGTGTATGTACACTAACTTATGATATGTGCCCCATTGAGTTTGAAGATTTAAAATACTTCGCTGCAAAACTTAAGGTCTACAATCCCATTAGTGCTTCAGAAAGAGCTTGCAAACTAAGAACTTACACATCTATTATCCAATCATTTTATAGATTACATTCTCTTCCTTAGATAAGCTCCTTCCAGTTTTACTGTCCTGTTATAAAATATATGTATCTGCTTTGAATAGATATTTAATGAAGCTATTCCTTGTAAGAGGAGCTATGTTTACATTACATTAAATATTTAAACAACTTTGAAAAAGCACTTAAAAGAAATCTTTCAAAAGATGAATAGATTTTTCCATATCTTCTTAACCTCTTCCAGCAAGAGCTATTAAAACTGAACCACTTATACTGCTATACTAGAATACTTATCTTGTAAGGGAGTGCAGATAGGTGGATAACGTAGCTAAAAACACAAAACTGTAAAGCAGACCCAAGACTGAGAAATTCTCCTTCCTTATACTAATAACCTTTATGCCTACACCGCTTCCAGACAACACAGACCTGGCCATCAGTCAAAATCTGAACTGCGCTCACATAGGCCTGCGGGTATGAGAGGGCTCCATCTCATCACCACCAGAAGTTAGGCTACATAGGTTTAGTGTACAACTAACTGGGTTTTAAATTAGGGTACAAAATGACTATAATCTGAAAAAAGACAATAAATACTCAATTCTACTACATACAACAGTGATTCCCCTTTTCTTATCAGAGTCCTACTGCATTCCAGTCAATCCTTATGTATGTAGCAGCAGAATAACCTAAGCATTTGGATCTACCTTTAATAGCTTCCATCACAGATCAGGCAAGTACATGAGAAGCTTAACATCATCACTTCCAATAGCTCTGAATTAAAGTTTTTTGTTGGTTATGCTGGTGTACACTCCAGTACATTCCCCAAAACATTCTAAAGCTTTAAACCATCTGACAGTCCAGGCATCTCAGATCTTTTGCTTTCAAGAAATAGCCTCCAAAACCTTCACTTGCAGCATGCTAATATTTTAACACTTACTCCACAAATCTCAACAAGAGAATGTAACAGTAAACAAGCCTTGAAAAGTCTTTTCTTCTAATCAAATTGCTTCCAAACTTCAATTAAGACAAATATGTCACTTAGTGAAGCAGCATTCATGAATTATCAGTCCTTTATGATCTCAAAGTGGCAAGATATTCCTTAAGAGGCCAACCACAAGCAACCTACATTGTTTATTTCTAAAATTAAGATGCTCAATAGTTTAGCATTTTCTATAGAGTATTTTCATTCCACAAAACTCCGATTTCTATTTTTTTATATCATTGAAAAATTGCGACTAGAAGTGTATTGGTTTCTTCCAGTAAGAATTGTCTTGTGAAGCAGTGGGGATCCAGTTTTCCATGCTCAGCAGTTATTTACATGATTTTTCACCTTTTTAAAAACTTCTCACTACTAGGCAGGAGTTTCATTATCTAATTGGTACAGCTACTTCTAGGGTAACAGTGTCTTTTCAAGTGGTTGGCCACCTTCTGGCATAGGAACTATAGGACTGGGGCCTAGAATATTTTTATTCAAGTTTTCCACATTATATGTAGCTATAGTTAGACAATGCATTTAGCAATACGGAGAAGACTTTGTACTTAATTATAAAGAGACACACAGGAAAATGACCAAATTCTAATGCACATCCTTCACCATGCAACTTTCTCTACAAACAATGCATTACTTGAATGCTAATAACTCTTCCAAGGCTACAGTGAGTTGGTAACACCTACCACTAATTGGTTATATAACCATTTAAGTAGGATTAGTATCATAATCTGCTGTGAAACTTGACAGCAGGAGATGTGGTTCTGCAAATAAAATATTCATTTACAGAGACTTCTTTAAACCACCTTAGTTTATGTTCTTCAGATTTTTATACAATTAAATTACAGCTCCATGCTCCTCTGTTAAACATTGAGATAGTTTAGGCTACCATCCATTGCTGTAATACGATCTGCACAATTTCTCCCCTTTTTCTGAGGGGTCAGATCTGGTACCCTAGAAGTTTGTGCATTCTTCATGTGTTACAAAGCAATCCATAATGCTACAATGCCACATCTTACACACGCACTTTGGAATTTTTCAACACCTTTTCCCATCTTTTTTGGTCACTTGCATTAAGTCCACTCCCATTCTTCTCTGGGAAGTGATCACTTTTGTTCCTGTGAACTACACACTCCACAACCCTTACTCTACTGCTTCATATAGCTTTGTAAAAATCATGACGATTTTGCCTGATGAAAAGGTCTACTTCTGTGTAGAAGTAGACAGGACACAGGCTTCTGGAGAAGCACTCATGTTCAACTGAGACTGCTCCTTTCAACCCAATCCCCCTCCCCCCAAAGGGGTTACCTCTACTAACATCTGCTTGAATACTTTTAAAAGGCCGCATTCGTAAAACACATCACTACCCCCAACAGCATTACAAAAAGTGTGCAAGGCTTAGCTTAAGAATGTGGTACTTCCATTGCCAATCCTAAATATTGAAGCAAGGCAAGCCCCCAAGCACAGAGCTTTGTCTATGAGCAGAAAGCAAAGTAACAGACACTGACTGGTTGATTCTTATTTCAGCTCTACTAGTGTAAAACAAGGGTAAGATTCTTCCTTCTTGTTCTTCACAAAAAGCCACAATTCAGTATAGCCAATTGATTTCAATGACAGGGCTTAAAAAAAGCCCAACAAGAAAACCTCACAAAACCTCAAGTATAATTGTTTGCCTTGCTGAAAGGAGTTCATTTTCTATGCTACCTTTCCCATGTTTCAGGACATCTTGTCTATAGTTTACTAGCTAGTTAACTACTGTATTGTACTGCAAAATGCAATGCAATTGTTAATGCACCTCTGATGTTGAGATGTACTGGTGAGGAAAAAAAATCCAAAGCAAACATGCGCGTTCCCAAAATACTATCCCAAGTCCTACTTTTTCCTTATTTCATAGAGAGGGAGAACAGACTGCAGTACTTGTCCAATTCCCACTAGCAGAGAAGAGTCATTCTGGGCAGCAAACCATAGCTCCCCACACTCATCTGACTGCTGTTACCATCACACTTTGTCTGTGGCATATTCTTTGCAGTACAGAAGCTTTCATCCAGAGAGATTAAGCGGGAGGTGCTGCTCAAAAGCAACAGCATCCAGAGGGAAAAAAGCTGCTAAAAAGCTTTGGACCTTTTCTCACATGCTTCAGCCTCCATTTCAGTATAGTACACATCGGGGTTATATGGCTAGATGTGTGTTTCCCCCACCTCAGTCTTGGTTTCAGTAACGACTGGCATGCTGAACACAGAGTGAGAAGAACAGAAACATGCACATCTCCAAGGTACACTCTTGGGGCTATGGATTTCAACCTTGCTTTCAACCCTTGTGTTTTTATACACATGGGGTTTTTTTAACTAGAGTATGGCCAAATTCAGGAAGCATTTATAATGCTGCCTGCTACTCTACGAGGAGAGATGACTTAAATCAGTCTCTTTGTGGTTAAAAGTTATAATTCCATGGGAAAACTGAAACAAACTTCATGAAGAAAAATATGTATTCTACACATCCTGATCAACTAACAGTTAGACAAAGCAGCATGGTGCAGTTGCTCTATGAGGAAATGGATGCTCTAGAATACAAAATGTATTAATGGACCTAAGAATGCAGATAAACATGACCCTGACTAAAGGAAAAAACTGTTTTTTTGTAGCAGTTTATGTTGTGGTTAGTTTGGGGCAGGGGGTGTGTGTTACCTTTAAGTATTCTAGACATATCAGCTACATTTAAAGCAGTATGACCTCTTCAGTCTTCAAAACACCAAAGTATCAATTCTAATGAAGATGTTTTCCTTATGAAAGAAAGCTATGGTCATTAAATATTGTAAGACAAATTTTCTCCTAAAATAAGAAAAGTAAGGTCTCAACCAAGAGCCTACTGTAACTATTACTTTGGAACTTATACCCAAATATAACAAGATTACACTAAAACACAAATCACTACATTTTATTCCTTCTGAAAAAAAAAACTTAGCCAGATATGCTGATCAGTAGAGTCAGTAAAAACATTTATTTCACAGAACATCGAAGTTCATAACCCTGCTCCAAGGTTCACAGACAAGACCACATGCAGGTTATACTATCTGCTGTGAAACAGCTCAAAATTAACTCATAAGCATTATTTGAGTATCAGTGCTATATTTTAGAAGTGAATGATCCTATGGCACTGCTGGTAAACTCCCCTGAATTGAGACAGAAACTTAAGATTCAAATAATATGAATGCAAATGTCAAATACAAAACTCTTCATTATATAAACTTGAGCTGGTTCATTAGTAAACACCGAATATGTTTTCTACGTAAAAGAAAAATTACATTTCACACACCTGCATTTTCTACTGATTTTGCTAATCGACCCTAAAGTATCTTGGTTCATGCTTGAACAGACTATCTTTGAACAAATATATTCATTGAAGACAGCTGAATTGAGCTTTCTTAAATTCTTATGAACAGCATTAAGTGGATAAACTTCCCATCAGGGCAGGAGAAAGAACACATTAAATCCCATGCATCATTATACCTAGGCAGCTCACAGCTTTTGTTGCCTTCCAGTGTATCAGGCTTATGTATTTCGTTCATCACTTCATTAAATAAACTGCATATGCACTGAAGGCAAATCAATGCAATTTCTCATTCACAACCCTGTAAATGGATATCTTCATTCCAGTCACACTCATATCTACATGAAAAGCCTGTAAAGTCAGTTCCTACACAGGTATAATAAAGGCAGGTTTAATTCCAGTGTCAGTTTTAGGATCTGATTGGATTTAAATGATTTGACACTTCAAGTTCTGAAAACAATATGTCAATTTCTTTAATAAATGTTCTGCAAACTGCTGACAGCACCATTTTAATTGAATCACAAGATATTTAATAAGAAATTTGAAGTTAAAACTTTTCTTCCCCAGTCAGCATGCATGTGTATCATACATACCTGAGACAAAGGACAGAACTATATATTCCTTCCCATCCAGTCACTTTCAATTGGTTTAGTTTAACTTAACCTTTCTCTTTCCAAGTTTTGTATATGTCTAGGTAGAGGCACATAGGATATGCTCATTCCAATAGTATTCAGCAGTTACAGCTTCAGAACTTTTAAACTAATACAGCACTCCAACAACAGCACCATCTACCACACATTCACGGTGTTATATACAGGGAATACATTTGTCTATTTTAAGGTTTCATCTCTCCTTTATTAACAGTTCTCTGGCAAGGAACCAGTCAGAGCATTTGCAACAAACAAGACTCTTTTTTACTGGAATGCCACTTACTAGAATACCCAACCACCCACTACTTTCAATCACTCAGGGACTACTACACATCCTGTACTCTTTTACAATACAATATTGTTCATATGCTATTCAGTTTCCAAGTGCCCACCATACAGTTCAGGCTGCTGGCAGTCACACTGTGCGAGAACAGCCCGGGATTAAGTCACATCTTTACTCATAAGCACTGTTAGCTTCAGCACGTTGCATCACGTTCTGACAGGACCCTCAACTCCGTATGATGGAGCTGTAAATCAAGCCCCAGGATACAGGGCAGTGGCACATCCACCCTGGAGGCAGGTGCACCTGCTGAAGCCTCCTGAGGTCAGAGGAAAACCTGCTCAGATTAGGCACAGTCAGGATGTGAACATGAGGTAAAATTGGATTTGATCAGAGGATGACCATCCACACTTGAAATATAATACAGATTTATCTTGCTCTGTTACAAGTAGATTAACTGTAGTTAATCTACACTGCAGAGTCAGAACTGCAACATATGACACTGGTATGGCCAGGAAACTCAATTAGCCTCTCTCACAGTCTAGGAAGTGACTAGAGGCTGTCTTTTTTACAATTAAAACCTGAAGGTTTTCAGTGATTTTCTGTAGACCTAGACTGAGTAAAAGGTTCCCCATCAGTCCCCGTTATGGCATGTATTGGCAAGTAATCCCAAGCTTAGCTGCAGCTGGGCATCCTGTTCCACATCTGCAATTCTTGGTGAGATTTACATTTTTTACTTAAGAACATTTGTTATTGCAAAAGCTATTTTGGTTTCAGACAGAACGAAGAATCCTTTCTGTCAGCTGTAACAGAGGTACTCATGAAAGACAAGGCATGTTTTAAATATTGTATCGCTGTAGTTTGATTGACATATAGTCTTATCTGTTTGGGATGGTAGAAGGTACATTTTAGAACAAGGAGCATTAGACACATCTTTCATAATGAAGTTGGGATTTTGCAGTGTTTCTACAGATTCATACTTCAAAAACATCCCCTTTCATTATTGTAACTTATGTAATGAATAATTTACAAAATAATTTCAGGAAGTGAATAGTTTAAAACTCAAGTATTTTTCAAATTACAACAGCTACAAGAGATGAAAGATATTGTTAATATCAATTAAACAGAAATAATTGTTTTAAAAAGCTTAGCCACAAAAAATAAAGTACTTTCATAAAACTTAAGCTCTGGAGTTTTCAAAACTTGTCCAGATTTACAGAAGCTTTAAACTCTTCCTGGTGAGTCCTTATGTTTTGAATATGAATTAGTTGTTTCACTGCAATAGTCATGTGTATGCACAGTACCTTCTCTTTCCCACGACAGATGATTGAAATCCTGACATATCACATAACTAAGAACTTTCCAGCAGAATATTTCACATAAGTCTAAATGAGTCAGTCAGGATGATTTTTTTTTTTGAGCCAATTTCTAAGTGGGGTGGTAGGAAATCTACTGCAGCTGATTTTTTTCCCCGAAGTATCCTGAGGGAGTCTGCATTAAGAGATTAAAGAATTGAACTGGCTTTGGTATTCCATTCCCAGTTGCTAATTTATTATCTAGAGGAAGTGACATTAGCCTTGAAGGAAATCTTGATGAAAAGGGATCCGTCTCAACTGCATGGGATCTAATTGACTTCTCAGTCTTGCTAGAAGAAGGCATTAGTATTATCTATGCTTCTGTTTAACTGTCAGCCAAATGGCAATCATTGTGATGAATTAATTATTTACACTGCCACACAAATTGTAACCTCACACTCCTTTTTTGGACCCATTTAGCAGGACACTTGGTAGAAACCCATAGACTGCAGTTACAGACAAGATCATATGGGATAGCTCAATGGGAAAGGAGAAAACTGCCTAAGGGACATCACCTTTACCCATCCTGGTTATATTCAAGCAAATAGTTGTCAGGTTTTTTTCACCCAAGGGGACAGTGGAAGTTTAGCAACTTCTATTGTAGGACATTATATCCTATTAGCACCCAGCATTTCCTTTAATTATCTCTAATAAACTAAGTTCTCTCCTGACTACTTTCAGAGTCTGGAAGTGCAGGAGCCAACCTCAGAAGCAGCCTCAGATTACACTCATTTTGCAAATCTCTGATCAAGCCACCACGCAGATGCTGAGTAAGTAGCATTTTGGTGCAGTAATACCAGGCCACAACCTGTAGCTTTTTTGCACTACTGAATCTTTACAGCTATGTAAAGCCAACAAAGAATTCAATCATCCCAGAGGATGGGGCATCTTTGAACACTACTGCCATTATTTCTGTCAACAGCCATCAGCATCAGAGAAGGGAAAGATATGACTACATTAACACAAATTTACTAAGTCCAAGATGAATTGGGAAGCAGACCAGAAAGTTTCTTAACACAGTAGAAGTGTTCTTCACCCATCTGTTGGGTGCAGGAACCCATGGGAGAAGAAACCCAACCAAGCAATAAGTCCTCTGCAGATTCCCAGTATTCCACAGCACACTGACATTTCAGTCAAGCTAGTGACCGGCAGCAATGAGCAAGACTTTTCCAGAGTTGCAAGGTTGAAGTTATCATTGTTTAAATCCACACAACTCAATTTCCACAATAAACAGAAGTCATTCTGTGGAGGCAGCTAGCATTCAGTTGAAGAATTTAGTATTTTGCAAATACACATTGCCAATTCTTAGTTATTTCTCTCTAGTCTTCAGCAAAACATTACACTTGAGATAAAAGGGGAAAGATCACACACAGTCTAATTGAATTAGCCTTATTGTGGGTGGAAAAACCAACAGAAAGACCCACTGTATAGAAGATTGTTTTCCCAGTTGCTAGGGGTTTTTTTACCGAACATGTACTTACTGTGATGCTAGATAGTCTGAAAGAGAGGATGCCCCAAGAATTGTTAGGCATACTTGGGACTAAAGACATAGGCTTATGTTGTGTGTAACAGATTTATGCTTCACACACTAAAAGCAACCTGCAAGGCTGACGACAGTTCATGAAGATGGTTCCTAGCAGATGTGGGCCATCAAGAACAAAAATACTATTGAATATAAATGTATTAGACTACCTTTATAATGCTATCCTGCTTCTACTGATCTTATGACAAAGTTGAAATGTCATTAATCCATTTATAAGCAGTTTTATAAATTCCAAGCACCAAAACAACAAGTTTCACTTGGCATCAGAGAAAATGAAAAGGGCAGATTCCATCATCTAGCAAAAAGTTAACATCAAAGTCATGAAATCATAGCTAAATCACAGCTTCACTTCAGTGATTGCTTGTTAATATGCTGCTTCAAGATGAAAGTCAGATGTTTCTTAAAATATGCCTTGTCTTTTGACTAAAACAGTGCCAGCCATACTTTGCCACAACCTTGTTTAGGGCCACAACTCATCTGGAACTTTTCACTAATTCACTTCCTCTACAGCTGCTCCTCCCCTCCATCATTGTCTTAAACTTAGGTAGAACACTAGGTTTGGGGAAAACCTGGTTTACACTGCTTTCCCCCTGCCCTTTTCTCCTTGTATAACAAGATGGAAATGAAGAATGCTAGGCAGGACAAAGCTCCTAAATAATTTGATAAGAGTGCAATTCCTCTTTGATAAGGACCACATACACTGACTGAACAAGAGCTACAAAGACCTTTTGCAAGCCATGAACAAAATAAACTTACTTTAGTTAGTGTACATTTCTTCATAATTCAGTCTTCCAAACAAGAAAATAAATTAACCAGTGTATTATTTGCCTAATAAACACATTGATATTTAAAAATGATAATCCAAACTACAGCTCCAATATCCAAGCCAAAATGCACTTTAGAAGCAACCCAGCAACCACTTCCAAGACTTTATGTAGATAACACTATTTATGGTATTGGATTGCATGCTGCAGCATAACTCACATTCATGCTCTTGATATCCATCATATAAGATAAGGATAGCATAAAACTAACCTTGAAATTTAGTACAATACTATTGCCAGATTACACAAATGGCACAACGCCCATCAAGCTCCAGAAATAAGAAGGGGAGTTTTATTTCAAGTAATCACATAGATTCAACAATGAATGGAGCAGCACACAGCAAGACATTGGCACATAGTAGGAGATAAGTAACTTTGAAATACGGATATCTTCCTTGTGAAAGCTAACCTAACGCTAGGGTTTCCCCACACACACAGGCTGATGACCACAGACAAGTCACCATTTCATTCAAGTCAGTGATGATTCCTACTTTAAAAAGGGGGAGAGACAGGAGAAGTATCAAATTAAGCTCTTGCAATTTGAACTCTCAATCCAAATTGCAGAAGACTCCTTTAATGAAAAAAGCTTTTACCTTTAAGTGTCCAAGCCTAAGTACCCACATCTTGTGATTAACTATAATACACAGGACAGAATGAGCCATTTTACACAAGAAAGAGCCCACATACCTGCACTTAACTAGCTAAAATGTTAATTGTTTACAGATGTTGCAGTTCTAAAGCTAGTTTAAGAAACCTATGGTGTTTCTTTAGATTTTCTTTTGATATATCAGAACTTAACATACAAAAAATATTGTTGCCAAAGTAACAGTATACAGAAGGCAGACAATTCAAGAGCAAGTATTTAGAGAGCAAGATATTAAATTTAATCTTAACTAAATGGCTATTTAGATGACCTCTTACCATCGCTTAAAAGTGAGCATTTTTTATTTCAGAGCACCTACTGATTAAGAGGAGATAAGTTTTGATACATTTATGAGTGGTTCCCCCCCCCAGCTCTGTTCAGACTGAAATGACTGAGTACTAACAGAAATTGTGAATAATTAGCACTTCTGAACATACCAGGCCTCATGCTTCTTAAATGCATCAATGGGGGGGAGGAATCCACTTGACATCATTCTGCTTGTTAGACCCAGCAAATCTATGTCCTGAATTGGGCTGAACAAGAACAGGGAGATATTGCTACTGCATCACCAGCAGCTTTTGTCCCACAATTGCTTTGCATGTTACAAGCGTCCTACAGAACTATGGCTGAAGAGGCCAGGCATTAAGAGTTTACATTCACATTTTAATTTTGTTCCACTCAGTTATTGGCACAGGTGTTTTTTCTTTTAAGTGATAGAAAACTATATCCATCCAAACCCAAATTTTGTATATAAAAATATCTATGTCTAAATAAGTATAAGATACATTTATTTTAACACATGCATGAGTTTTATGACCACAATCCTGTACGTTCCCTCATATAGCAGCTTGGCTAAGCACTAAAGCCATTTTGGACAAGATCCACAGTTCTTCCCACACGCTCCACTTTTAGGAATAGACACATCATATAGAAGTCTCCCTTCATTGCAAAGCTCTTGTTGAGATTCAAAGCCAAATCTCCACCTTCGGCAGTCATGAAGGTAGTTCTTTTCTTTTTGAAAGGGCTCCAGCTCTTTGCAACTGGGGTATCACTGCCACACAAGCATGCCGCTAAAGCTTAGACAGATTCAGCAGAGGGATCACTTACCTTCTTGCCCAGAAATGCTCCACAAATACCATTTTGACACACTGTCAGTAAGCAGCACACGTGCTTGGGCATGGTGAACGCTCTGTCCCGACCCCCAGCACGCTCACATTGCAGTGCTCAGCACAGAGTATCACTGCACTGGCAGATGAGGTTCCTCTGACCAGCAAGCTGCCACGCCTCGGATACAGCATATACACTTCGTTACGCAGAACCATTTCTCAGTTCATTTGTTTTCCATCAGTCATACCCCTCACGTTCATCAGGCATCGTCACGTGGAGGGGGAGCATGGCACGGGCTTCAGCCAAACAGGCAGAGCACATCCTGTCCTGTTCCTCCGCACTGAACAAGCCAGGGAACTGTCAGGTCTTCAGGTGTTTGAGGGGGAAGGGGAGAAGCACCCACTCAAGTTAGCCAGTTTGGGATATGGACCAACAGCTCTAGTCACCCAGATTTTCCACACCAATGAAACTGGGGAGCAAGGAGAAAGAGGGGAGAACCATGGCTACCTAACTGTTTAACCATCTGTACCACCACCTTACAGCATATCTACACCTTTTAACGGCATTAAAGTGCAATAGGAAAACAAGTGTCCAGCTTTAAAACTGCTTGGTGTTAATTCCTAACAATTGCTAGTCTGTGTATAAAGACCAGAACAAATTGTCTTCTAGTCAAAACCTCAAGTCACACATCTTAGAGGGAAACATGGAGATGATCAAGTCCTTACTCTCAAACCCTGAACCACATCAAATCATTCTTCTAAGCAAAGCCATCATGTCATACTAGCAGCTTGCTCCAGATCTGCATATTTTTTTGACAGAAGTTAACAAATGAGGTCTTAAGACCTTTTTCTAAAGGCTGCGTACGAACTGAAGAAATTAGAGGGCTTTTTGTTGTTAATCATGGCTGCAGTTACTAATTTCTGCAACAGTAATAATAAAACGTAAGTGTTCATTAAATTGATGAGAAAGTATTTATGGCATGCAGATTTTTAATTGCAGAAAAAAAGCTCTCTGCTTTGAGTTGTATATACATTGTTTTTTAAAACAATTCTTGTAATGTAGGCAAGCACCCAAATGCATTTGAGACTCAATGGTGGTACTTTACTGGATAGCTGGGAAACATTCTGGGCAATGGAAACCACATGTTCTTTGGAGAAATTACATCAAAGATCTGTTTTAAGGTCTGCAACATCCATTCCACTAAGCATAGTCTCCGTGTGTTCAACAAGCATGACATCAAGTCATACACATTAAAGACCCATGTTTCCTACACTGGCATGTTTACTAATGGTTTGGGAAGTGACTGCAACCTGTAACATGTTCACATCTGCAGTTTTACCTTGTCTTTTTGCTAGTACCAACTTAACAGCTGTCTGGATCAATTTTAGTCCACTAATCTTGAGACTTGGATGGATTCTGGTTTAGCACATATATTTTAAGAACTGCCAGCACCACGACATAGGACAAAGAGGATGCTCAGCCTAGTCTCACACCAGCAAGGTGCAGGGTGGTCCATCAGGTTTGGGGGAGGCCCAGTTCAGATAACAAGTGTTAAACTGAGAGTTAAGTAGAAAATGTCCTTCTATTAAGAGAAGATTCACACACACAGTTATGGCCAGAAAGGATCACAAGACGGATGACTGGACTGATGACATACAACAGGCTCTTCAGTATTGAATCCAGTAACGTGCATTTGGATAAAGGTCGACTTAAAAGAAGTACCAAGCGCTGGATCAAACACCTCTAGAGATGGTTAACCTCTGGGGATAGATCTTCCATCTTCCCTGCTCAAGATATCACATGCTTTAATTTTAATCTATTAGCTTTCACTTTTCCTTTCTTATGCCTTCAGCAACCACAATTTTCTGCCCATGAATATACTCACACAAAGAAGGTCACTTCTGTAATTTCTCAAAAAAGGATTAAAAAATTACTGGCTGAGCTCCATAGAAATTCACCTTGGGTCTCAGGTTTGTGGATTTTAACACATTTCTTGTATATGGCATGGCTGATTATAGTACAAGAGTGAAAAATAACTTTCCTACCCCTATTTCTCTATGTCATCACATTAGAAGCACATGCTGAACAGAGCCCTGCAGTGACCACTAAATTCTTCTCCAATGCAGTCCCTCTCTCCAGCAGCACAGCTTACACTGCTCACTCCTGAACTCGGCATTTGTGTGAACCTTCTTTGAATGCCCAGGGAACACAAGCCCTTCTATATGAGTGGAAGTGAAGAATAACACATTAGCATAGGAGCTAGCAATTATCCCTACGAATATGCAACTGGGATAACCCAATTCCATTACAATTCTGCAATGGCAGCTTTTGTGATACAATTGGTTTGTGTGTTTTAAACCATTTGCTAGACATTTTATTGCTAGTGCTATTTTGGTGTGTTGCAATAGACTGAGAAGTTACTTTATCAAGAAAATGTTAACAGAAAGTATTTGACAAGCCTACTTTTCCTTAAATAATGCTAACAATCTTTAAAAGTTAGGATTTTGTTTTGTCTTTACATGAAATGAATCCTCATAACTTTCTCCAGTTATTTTTACCTAGATGCCCAACTTAATGCTATCTGCATCAGTCCATTCACCTTATTAAAATATTGGTGCTCTGAGCTTTTGAATAGAAAGTGTGGAAATATTTTTATATGGCAAGTACATCTACATATTCTGCCCTGTCTTTTCTCTTGTTTCATGAAAAGGCAAAACCTGCATCAACCAAACCTGAAATTTCATGCCTGAAAGCAGCAGACCCCTGATGCATGAAATTAATATAAACAGAGTTAAACACAAGTGGGATACAATCTCTTTTAAAGCTCCTTTGGTATCTGATGCCCTAAGTCTCCAAGGACTTACTGCACTAGCTTTGCTTTCAGTCACCAAGAACTTCCCTACTGGACCACAAAATCCTTTCTACAGGCCTAGGAAGTGCCACCTGAGAACAATTTAGCCTCCTTACAATTGCCACATGGTTAAGGAGGCTGTGCCAGCATTTCACTCCCAAGAAGCCCTCCTAAAACTTCCAATCCAAAACTGTTTAAGGTGAATGCATGTCCAAACAGAGCATCCCAACTCCAGAAATGCCTTACCTAGGTAATAGGTTGCAAAAAACCCCACATAAAATGTACCTGTCCTCAGGCTTGCAAACGCCACCTCACCAGGTTCCTCTCAGCTTACTTGTGCAAACAGCTGTGTTAATTTGTTATACATTTGTTCCCCAACCCATAGTCAGATTTTAAGCAGTGCATTTCAAAGTCAGATGATAATAATGAAAGATAAGCAAGAGTAAGAGATCACTGTGGAGTATGTTGCTGGGGAAAAAAAATAGGCATACCTATGATGAATATCACCATGGAAATTGAATTTTCCCATCTCCTCAGGCTTATAAACATCTGGGACAATTCTATGATCCTTAAACTGATCCTGTTTCTTATTCATCACACAAAAGACAAGGGAATTGTGTCCAATTAAGAAGCACAAATGTTTGCTCCATGTCTACTGCTAACATATAAGTTCTAATACTACTTTACAGCAGGAAAAAGGAAAATCATTTTAGAACCATTTGAGAACTTACACTATTATGATACCACACACCTAACATATTGCTAACAACGTTGATTTGGAAACAGACTTTCAAAGTGAAACAGAGAATGTAAGGAATAATGAGGAAATGCATAGGTAACATTTCCTGTCTAGTTTTCCAGGGAGTGCCTGTTCTTAATTATGAATTTTTAAAATAAAAACTGAACATTGAAAATAGTTATTAACTATAGGGAAAAAAATAGGTGTCATGGTTTAAGCCCAAACAGTAACTGGACCACACAGCTGCTCACTCACCACCCCTCCCTGGTAGGGTGAGAAGGAGAACCAGAGAGAGAGCTCATGGGTTGAGAGTGTTTTTACACTTTGCCAGGACAGCAAAGGAAAAGAAAAATATATTAATTATAATAACAGTGTATAAGGATAATAGAATATATAAAACAAACAATGCACAGCCCATCCCAAGCAGCAGCCAGGGAGCAGGGATATTCCCCTGCAGCCATCCCAGAACGGCCAGTTCCAGAGAGCAAGTGAGGGAGCAAACAGCCAAATAACAAAACAGGCCCAAACAAAAACTAAAATAAAAAACATAACAAGGGAACATGAACAGAAGACAAACTGAACAAGGAACCAGAGCAAAGGGGGCAGTGGCCAACCCTCACTTACACTGGCCATGCCATCTATGCCATGGAATACTCTTTGGCCAGTTCAGATCAACTATCCTGGCTGTGCCCCTCCCAAGTGTTTGCACCTGCACATCAGCAAAACCTGGGGAACTGCAAGGTGTCCTTGATCATTCAGCAGCAAACAGCAGCGTGCCATTGCCATTCTTCACATACTAAATCCAAAACACAGGAGCTGCTGAAGACAAAACTAGCTTCATCCTGGCTGAAACTGGGAAAGTGGGAAACAAGGCACTCTCAGCTCAGAGTTACAAGCACCTAACAATAAAGTTACTAATTGCAATTTCACTTTCTGGAAATCATGTGGACATGAAGTTATTTTTGTCAACCTTCATCTCCAACCAGCAACCACCCAGATATACATACATTCACAGGATAACCCTTTAAATGAAGGGGTCTTTTCTTTGCATTGGACTCATCCCACGTTTTACACCCACCAAACTAAGTGAGCCAAGTATGGAGCCTAACCAGGAATGACTATGGAGACAGCTCAGACACTTTTTTCTTTCACATTCTCCTCTTTGCTACAACAGCAAAAGATCTTCAACCAGAAACCGCACCGCTGAGAATTCAGGGGGAAAGCACCAAATATTGCCACAAGACCATCCTTGCACTACTGGAAAAAAAACATCCACAAAGCTTATCACAGGAAGTTCTGCTTACTACCACCCCAACACTTTCAAAGTTAAATGACCACTCTAGTTATTCCATGATACATAGCAAGTTTTTTTTACTGTTTTTAAAAACAAGTATAATAGATTATTTTCAAGTCATCATTTAACAGTGACACCATTATTTTAAGGCTTGTTTATTGGGCAAGCACATACAGCTTCGGGAAGAGTTAATTTAACTTGTAACTCCACATGCACTTGTGCTGCAAGTGAGTAAACGCTGAATGGTCTATAAATACCTTTACTACCATGGATTTAGTTTCTTTCCAGGACTAAGCAAGAAGAGCCCGGGCACCTGAAACTTTATCCTTGGGGGCGGGGGGAGCACTTCAGCTGCTTCCATTTACAGCTTGAGCGCTGCCCCGCTACGGCGGGCGGCACAGCCATCCTGCCCGCAGCCCGCGGGAAGGGACAGCCGCGGG
>JMFS01060423.1:0-16190 GCA_000699545.1 Podiceps cristatus | reverse complement strand
GTGTCAACTGCACCACTCAGCTTGGTGTCAAAATAACCTTATTTTCAGTGAAGTAAAAGCTAGGAAATGGAGCAGCAAAAATACATTGCAACAGTTCCTAAGGGAGAAGAGACCTCTACTCTGCAGAATGGTTACTTGCACTGTGGTATCTACATGCGCATTTCTATTCCTGCATTTTTGGAGGGCTGACATTTTCCTGGTGTATAGTATGAAGTTTTGGGAAGGTTAGCAGATAAGCACAGAGGAATACACCAATAAAATGAGGTGAGTCTGTTATATGGTAGATCTTATGTTGGGTTGATGACTCTCAACCCTCGGTGAGCACTTGATCTGCTCCCCACCCACCTCCAGAGGAGGCCATTACTTCATCATCCGTTTGGATGGAGATTGATTAAGTAGGAGCTTAATTTCCTTTATACAAAGAGTACCTTAATCATTGTTCTGATAACTCTTTCATCCATTGACTCATATTTTACTTGTATCCTTTTGAAGAAAGAACTTGATATTCAATTTTGAGTTGAGTCTATAGTTCAGAAAAAGAGTATTGAGCTAAGTCTGATGCTTTTGTTCAGTTAGAGACTCATTAGTGTCAGGGGTCTTGTGATGCACACACCTGTCCTCTAAAGCAGTAACTCACCTCTCAAATTGAATAACCACATAATTCATGAAAAGCCACTAATACTAGTATCAATGGAGATGATTTCTCCTTTGGCGACATACAAATTAAGGTATCCTATAAAAAATCATGCCACCATGTATCCTAGCACTGAGAATGTCAAAAGACTGATAAATTTAGCTTTTTCCACATTATCTGTTGGCTTTTGAAAAATACTTATTTCAGTTCTTGCAATGCAAATTGTATCAGGAAGAAAAAATAGGGAAGAGGATTGGCCTGTGTTTATTGACATAGTGCTATGATGAACTACAGCCTGTCAATGTTAGGCGCATACTTATATGGCCATTCAGATGACATGCACATGAAAAGAATGATTTTTCACATGAGGTAATCACCTTGAATTATTCAAAGTGCAGCTTCTTCCTTCTATATCTATCATATATTACTGCTGTGTCTGATAAGTCGGTGTTAGATGGTGGTGACATATTTCAGTCCAAAGTGGGCTTTTAAAGATGAATTATAAACCCCTAAAAATAAAATAGGAGTTTATCATGGGACCTTCAACTACAGAAGCACTAGTAAGCATAATTAATACTGAGCACAAGAACGGGGAATCTGCTGCAGTCCCCCACCAGAGAAGGAACATTACATGAATTAGAATGCCTTATGTAATGAAGAGAAAGAGATCTATTATTACTATAAGCTCTTTCTGGTGCCATTATCTTCACCTCCAAATCTGTACCAACTACTACAGTGGTATCTGTGGAAGGTATATGATAGTTGCCTCAGGAATTCTGAAATAAATACAATCTGTGCTAAAGCCACAATATGTAGCAAGATACCAGACTTTACTTACGGTCAAAAAAGATACCAGCACCAGAAATAAATGAAAGGTTAACATCAAGGATGAAATTGGGATAATTCTACCCATGCTATAGCTCTGTGGAGGGATAAAATTTGACTGGCCTTGCCACTCAAGCTACAAGGACCCTGATTAGACAAGCTGAGAGCAGGTAAGAGGAGAAGTGCTCTTAAGATCAAGCTGAATCATAGTTCTTTGGAAAAAGCATTTAACAATGAAGAACTCTGTACAGGAGGATTTATAGAGGAGGAGCGCCTTCTGTTTGGCAACAGCAAAACACTGAATGTCAAACCTACCTTGATCCTCATCCACGGATTCCTGAACAGTGGATTCCACTCATACTTGGCCCATCAAAACACAGCTCTAAGTTTTTCACACATCTTGCGTTATTCTGGTATCCATATCTATAGTTCTATGTGTACTGTCACATATATTACTCATAAAAGACAGAGGCAACATTTTGCTGTATTTCTAAATAAACAGAAGCACAGCTAAAGTTTAATGCCAATTGTATTTAAGCCAACTGTAGATCTTTATTACAATTCACAAATATCAGCACGGGCTAACTGAAATATCTGTCTAAAATGTGGGTATTTTTTCTTTGAAAAATAGCATACACAGAATATGAAATATTTTTAAATGGACTACATCTTTTCTCTCTTTTCTTCTAAATTATCTTTAAAATCTAAGCATGGGGAGAGGAGATAGTAAATCTTATTATTTTGAAAAAAATAATACAAAAAGTGTTTTCATTTCTTTTTAAAAAAGAACCCCATTAGCCTCTTCTTTCTTCTTCTGCAATCTCCAAATTGCATGGAGCATGTGGTGCAGCTGCCCCTCACTTTCATGTATTTGTCAATTTTAAGCATCCCTCATCTTTTTTTTTTTTTTTTTTTTTTTTTTCTTTTTCCTCATTTATACCTTCCCTGGTCACAAAACACCAGGATTCTCTCCACTGCACCATATAAAACTGTACTGCTTTCTTTGTGTATATTTTTTTTTGCTGCAGTTGATAACCATGAGTCTTAACTTCTTAACTACAACTTGTTTCTATCTACTCTCGTAATAGAGAAGGGGAAAGGTTTACAAAGAGAGGGGAGATCTTTTACTAGAACAGCTGAAAAAAGTGTATGGATTTTCAAAAATACAGTTGTCAAATGTAACATAATTGTATAAAATGTCCTTAGATCATTACAACTGCAGCCACATTACAACTGCAAAATTGTAAACATGGAATTACAAGAATATACATAAACAACAATCTGAATCAAGTGTCTTATTTCTGAAGGACATATTTATGTTATACTGGTTGACAGGAAAGTGTACCTAAAAGCTTATTTATTTTCCCAGACATCCCAGTTGTTTTTAGTAAAAAATTTCCTGTAGTTCTTACATTATGCATTGCTTTTATCTGTCGTGGCTGTAACAATGCTACCACTTTCACATATAGCCTTAACCTTGGCTGAGCTTCATTTCATTGTTCCTCCTGTTTTCTATATTCTATATCTCTTACTGTACCAGCAACTTTGTAATGTGTTATTGCTATTTCATCTTGCTACAGCATCTACATTTTTTTTCTTTGTCTTTAAGCCACCCAGCACGTGAAAGTATAGAGGCTGAAGCTTGAATTTTGGTATAGATTGGTACGGTGTCCTTTTATCAGACAAGCATAACCTAACTATAGGCATATGCAACTACATTATTGCTGCAATAATTCCTATTTATCCATCAAGACACTGAAATCTCTGCAGGTCACTGCAAAAGGCTGAATGTCCAAGAGTGATTCTGAACATTTAAACATTTTGAAATGTTTAAAAGCTCCACTTAAAAGTTTCATTCGTTCAATTAAACATTTCGAAATGTTTAAATCTCCATTCAGCAGTCTCACTCACCTTGTACCTTGGAGAGGAAGGACTAGGGACAGCACTTTCTTGTTTTAGATCTATTTTACCTTCTAAAATGTCTTAAAAGTTTGAGGTGTTTGTTTTTTTGATTTTTTTTTTTTTTTTTTTTTTCTAAAACCTCAACCCTATTATTATGCTTATGTTAGGATGCCTTATGGAGGGTCTTAGGAACAAACAAGGAAGAAAAGACAGATGCAAATTTCATTCTATCTGCCGTTTCATGTCAAAGTGAAGCAACTCCACGAAAAGCAGTAACTTCTCTGCAGATAAGATGATCACTGAAATCTCAGCAAGCGCAAAACTTCTGTAGTGGCCAGAAGTTTCATCTCTCTCTGGCATTTTAATAAGACGGTCACCGAGTCCCTAGAGCTGCCACTCTGCAACACCTTTGTGAACATCAGCAGCAAACTGAGTTTGCACAAAGCCTACTGGGGATGCCATACTGAGGGAGGTGCTGCTCCAGATTCTCCATCATAAGACAGTTTAGCAAAAAAATGTTTCCAGAACAGGTTCTGTGAATCTTCTCTACCAGACAAAACATCTCACCTATTTTTAAAAACAGTTTAAGTCTGTGTTGGACAATAAGAACACGTACTAAATTGCCACACTGGAAACCTAAAACTCCCTTCTCCTTGAAGAGACAGGAGAAGCAATCAGACAAGCCCTGTTACTGCCAGTCGGATGAGATCTGCATGAGGGAGGCTGGAAACAACGGTAGCAGCTATACCAACTCAGTTGCCTCTACGAAACAAGAGACGTTACTCCCTGGCTATCACATGCTTCTCAGAGGCAGTACAAAAATGTTGGGAACAAAAATACTTATAGAGTGAGGGAGTGGCCAGCAGAACAGGAAATGAGAACACAAGTGCCTAGTATGAGAAGCAGGGTTGAGAAAGCATGCAACTAGGAAGCACATCCAGTTTGGCAGGGGATAGGGAAGGAGCTTGAAGTGAATTCTTGCAATAGAGGGGATATAGGGGCTTTTAACCTGGACATCTCGGAGGCTGTGGATTTCTGTCCTTGGAGACACTGTCTGTCCTTTAAAGAACCAAATGTACAAAGCCTCAAAAAACCTGGTCTGAACTCAGCGTTGAACCTAATTTGAGCAGGAGATTGGACTAGAGATGTCTCAAGGCTCCTTCCAAAATGAATGTTGCTACGAGTCAATGATAGCTGTCTATATGGAGATCTGTAGTGGGAGTGCTGAAGCACCAATGGGCCTGGGCAGGCTGGACTGACTGTGCAGATTAATCTGTTAAAGCAGATGGAGTCCTATCCTTACCACAATTATCAAGATGGTAGTGAGACTGCCTACAGAGTTAGAAAGGAGACTGTTGTGCCACAGGAAACTGAGTATTCAACATGTTGTGCTGTACATATACGAGGCATTTGACCTATAGAAGGCACAGAATACACAATTTTCCACTTAGAGGCACATATTTAATACCATCTGTGATCAGGGAGAGATTCTGCCCTTTGCTTCCCATCTCCCTCCGCTGCCCGAGTTTGAGTGGTGCTGGACTGACAGACCGCCCTCCGCAGCTCTGACATGCAGCTGCTTGCTGCTCATGAGCCTGTGTGTCTTACCACCCCATGGACCCAGCTGTGGACCATTTTCACATTATCTACTGCTTTTCCCAGCACTTCTGTTCTGGAGCTATCAGTACTCTTTTATTTGAAGTCATGGTTATATTTCTTGACAAATTTTTCAGTTTCTGGCTACTGTTCCATTTTCCCCACCTTACCCATTCTCTCCTCCACTCACGGATGTGTTAGCTAGTATTTACTTTCCTTGTATATTTTTGTTATTTTGTATCAGTTAAAGTTTGTTTAGCTTGCTTTCAAGGATTTTCTCTTTTCCTTCCACCTTTTCTCAGTAAATTTTCAATCACATCAGAATGTCACAAAGGCAGTTAACATATAAGGCTTACAAATGTAAGAAAGCTGTTTAACTTGACACCCTTCTGAAAGCATATTACCACCTGTGAGAACATAGTGTGTAGACCATATATGGCTGCAATATTGTTCAAATTTTATCATATTACAGGTAAGATATTGTAGGCCACAGCCTTGACTAGACCATTCATAATGAAATGTGACGGAGGAGATGGAGAAGCCTGTCATCCTTGTATTCTGTATCACACATTGTCATCCTGTCAAGTCAAATCTAATATAAATGAATCACATTAATCAGAAAATGTGAATTTCTATTTGACAAGCTAAAGGAGCATAACATCTTCAATTAGACTAGCTACCTAAAATTAGCTACTGACACAAGCAAGTATACATGGTCAATTTGCCTGCCTGAAACTGAAGATCGAGTAAGACATATTAGATAATAGATAGCTCCAGAGTGGATGCAAGGCTGTAACTCATCCAATGGGCCATGCTGACGTCACATGAAACCAAAATTAATTCGGCTATATATTCACTTTGGGGTCATCTGTTGGTGTGTGATTTATTGTCCATATTTTAACCTTAAATACTTCAGACTCTGTTCATCAATAATTAAGTTCTTTGGTTAGAAAAGATAGTAGAAGCCACACTCTGTCTTGCAGGCACATTCTGAAATCCTGTGCTGCTCTGGGATCCCAGTTATGAAAAATAACAGGCTGGATAGGCCTTCTATTTTTGTCAGTTCAGTGCATAGTTGCATCATATTTTCCACAAGTTTATTAGGATGAAATAAATGGAGGAAAGACAAATAGGGAGAATGTACTGCAGATACACATGAGCAAGGGCATAAGAGGCTTGAGTGTAGAAGATAAGGAAGGATGGTGTCTAGGTGCACTCACCCTGAAGCTGGGGCTAGAAATTGCTGAGAACCTCAGAAGGTAGGGTGCTAGCTCACGGTCAGAGGATTGCCCTGTGGCTGCCAAGTATTCTTCAGAGCCCTGTCCTGGGGCAGCTGTGGGTATGTGTTCCCTTCTCAAATGGGCAAGACAAGACTAGTTCCTGACACCCTTGTGCTCCACAGGTATCAGTATTTAGACTATCATTAGCCAATTACTGACACTGAGATGTGTAAATCTGCTTCTCAAGGCTAAATAAACTCTTGCTATCAGTGTGGCAGGAAGAAATTAAACTCACACTGGACTCTTAGCAAAGATTATCAGATATTTCTAACTGTCTTCACAGGGAACCAGAGCTAAATTCAGAGGATAGATTAATTGCTTCTCTTACCATACGCCTTCTGGATCTTCACAGAAAAAAAAAAAAAAAGAGGCTAAAAATCTCTAACATTTCCAAGTTTGGAAAAAACCTATCTTCCTTCCATAAAGACCAGATCTATAATAATTAGAGAAATAATAATTATAGAAATAATAAATATCAATTACAAACCAAATAATAGCCCAGCACTTGTAACATCAACTTCCTTTAGGCTCGTGCAGCCATGACTGTCTGACATACACAGAAAGCTCTGTACCACAGCTAACTATCTGATCCGTCCCTTTTCCAGTGCTCTTTCTTGTTAGGCTTCTTTTCCCTCTCCTTCATGTTTTCCTGGTGGCTGACTGTTTTTCACACATTTCTTCTCTTTCTTTCTGAGAATAAATTCCTCCCGCTGCCACAATCACTTTGATCTAATATAGGCTACTTCCCTTTCCAGTAACAGCTCAAACTCCTTGATTAACCTAAACCTCAATTAGTCTGTCAGCTTAATCACTTCTAGAGAAATCAAATTCCAATAGAGAAGAATTAGCTGAATAAAGACGTATAGATTTTAAAACCTGAGGGGTCCATGATGATCATGTAGTTTGACCTGCTGCACAACATAAAACATCATCTACTGATTGCTGCATCAGGTTCTTCATCAAGCTTTAAATGTCACTGTAGTCATGTGTGATAGAGGGAAGAGTTTTCTCTTTAGTTAGCTTTTCTAGTACGTCACCACCTCTGCTCACTGTGCGAATACCTACTCATCTTCACTTTAAAAGGGAGGCTGATAAATTCCAGAACTTGTCCTGTGACTTCCAGAATGGTCCTGCTAATACATTAGGAAAAAAAAGAATGTCCACAGGCAAAGATTAAATACTTTGGGCGTAAAGTGGGCAGGCAAAACCTTGTTTTCCTTATTGTAATTAGACAAAGCTAGAACAGATGAATCGAGAGTCAGAAGTTCAGTACATGAGAGAGTACATGTGTATTGGGCAGATGAGCATTCCCTTTCAAATGTCTGGCTGCATCTTCTGTATGACAGAATGGCAAGAATTCCGGTCACTTATACAGGGTAGAGGACATAAGGAAGAAACTTCAGATGCCAGAAATAACTCATTAAGCTGCCTCTGTCCACTCCAATATAATGCTGAAGGGACAGTTGGAGAACAGAGTATCAGAGAAGTTGTACGGGACATGAGTTGTTCTGGTGGAATTTATCCATCCTGCAGGCTGCAGACCAGTTTGAAGAACTGTATCACTGCTCATGCACATGAATGACTTACAGTAGCCCACCACGATTTTTTCCAGATTGAGTTCATTGTGCTTATCCTAGGACAGCAGTCTAGGAGGAGATGAATGATGGCAAGGGTGCCTCTCTCTCTGCACTGACTCTCTGTGAAGGGAGCCTAAATTACTTTGATTGCGTCTGCCTTCTATTTGAGATGTTTTTCACCTCATGTGAGCTCACCCCAGTTGTACTGCTCAAGTATCAGAGGTTTTCCCTGAATAAAGGAAGGGTACCATGCAGTTACATCAATTCACATGGCAAGCAGTAATATAATAGGAAACTACAATCTGCCTGTCAGGTCCTTAAAAAACAGAGTCCTTACAATCCTTTGAGAAGAATTTGGACTTTTGTCTGCCATGTCATCTTTGCTTTGTGAGCAGCAGTTCTTTATAGACAGCACTTTCAGCTGCAAGTCATTCAGTGTACTAGCAAAATAGATAATGAAGGGCTTCAAAACTGTATTCGTGATCTAAAACCAGGAAAAGACTTCTAATAACAACATCATTTACCCTTTTCTTGGCAGGAGTATGCAGCATCTTTGGAAACCTCCAGAAAATACCACAACTATGGGAAGAGTTTGACCCAGCTTGGATCATAGTTAATTCATTCAGTGAGGTTCAGAGGAGACAGAAAATCTCAATGGAAAGTTTGCTTTAACCACAGGGAATATTTTTTTTTTCCCTGTACTTTACTGAAAAACAAAGATTAATTGTATACATAAAAAAGGAGTGCTGTCATTTTCCATTTATGTATATTTACAGTTTTTAATCAAATACCTCCATCATATTTTGTCGGTTTTGCTTATGGTTTTTAACAAGTTAATTGAAAACAGAAAAAGGCTTAAACAATTTTTATTTGTTGCTTTAGGTTTTATCTTTTGTGTTTTCTTCTCTCTGTAACTCTTGTAAGTATGAAGATAGTACCATTATTATGAACTTCTTATTTCCAGTGCTTCCTGGGCAGACTGCTCCCCTCTTAGTTTCACTGAAGCTACTAGTAACCCTACGTGAAAGTGTGGAAGGAGATGCCAGAAAGCTAACACAATTTATTTGAATTACTTGTGAGTGATGCCATTTACTTGTGAGTTATATAGTAGCTCATTTGAAGAGCAGGCTGTTCAGGAGTTCACTGTTGTATTCCATTCTACCACAAAAAATCAGTTCTGACCAAAGCTCTGGGGTGTTTTCCAGAATCTTAATTACCTGCATTATTAGCAACTAAAGGGGATTTCTACTGTTTTTATATTAGTTTCTGTGGTTAGCAGAAGCACTTTGTCATGCCTGTTTTCTGACTGACAATGTAATAGTCAGCCATAAACATTTGCAACTCTATACTGCTTGCATCTGTCAAATGATTGCTCATAATCACATTTACATACATTTCTGAAAATGGAATAATATATTGGTAATGTAAATAGGATGCTTTACAAGTCTTATTGCACTGTTCTCACACTCATTTTATATTTCATTAAAAGAAAACAGACATAATTGATGTCGTAATGTCAGTTCCTAGTTTTGATTTTCGTATTTCTTAAATTGATATTGCAATTAAAATTATATTATGAAAAGGAACAGTTAACATGAATCAAATCCAAATGATGTTTGGGGCTTAGTTGGTTGATTGTTATCACACATAGAAAGGAGAGGATACTGTCTATACAATAATTTAAGCTATTATTAGCATGGATCATTAAAACATACATTCATCATCACAACACTGACAAAGGCAGTGTTATCAAGGTATTATTGCTTTTTGGCAAGTAGACTTCTCCATGACAGGAAAGTCAAAGATATTCATAAGCTAGTATATGATGAGAAAATCATAAAGGCTCTTGCAACAGGGATTTTAGGATTTTCAACATCCTTGGATTTATCCATCTCTAATACTTCACAGACTGCTAGGAATAAGAGGGAAATACTATGTAATGTTAATTCTAAATATTTAAAGTAAACATTGAGAAAAACCCCACAAAATACTATTTTGGGTATATAACTTATCAGTGGTGTCACTTCACTGAGTTGCTAGAGCTACTATAAAGACTGGGCAATGGGTCTGTAGAATACCACACTAAGCACTAAAAATCTCCATAGAATTTCAGCCTCTTAAGTGGTACAATCTCACCTGTACACAGTATGGAGGATCTACTACTTCTGCTGAAGTCCACAGGAATGCAAGGCGTGAACACCTTGCCAAATAAAGCCTCCAAGTCTGTACCTTGGTGGCTTATAAGGAGAAATGGGCAGTCCTGCCCTATTCCAGTCAGCTCCCTATGATTTTAGCTCATGTTTGAGAAACCTCCCTCTCCTGGAGTTTGTGTGGAAGGATCACTCTTCTGTGGATTGCCTAGGCTTCAGAATACTAGGCTTATGTTGTAATAAAAACTGAATTTTCCACCGTATTAAGACAGCTGTTAACATTCACCTTTGTCTTCAGAGTATGGATTTTTATGTGAGAATAAACATATCAGACTGGAAACAATTAGAAGATAAGCATACATTCCTTTAAAATTAGTAATGACTTTACTGCTGAGAAAGAAAAAAAAAATAAAAGCACTTTAACTGCCTTTATACCAATTATGATTTTGAGAAAAATATGAATACAAGAAAAAATATTTTCATGGAACTGGCATTATCAGGCACTGAGGAAAAAAGAAGTTTATAGGCTCATTCCAGGATAAGAGAAAGACTGAAGAATTCAAACTACAGGTTCTACAACCATTTTATTATAGTCTGAGTCCATGGCATTGGTCCACTATCTGGTCTGAATGAAAGACAGTACAGCCATAAAATGTATTAATTGGAGATGTCTGAGTGAGTTAAAAAAAAAAAAAATCATGTCTATAGAGTGCTTTCATCATGATAAATGAAACATCTTTAAGTGTATTGCAACACTATATTTTCCTTCTCCCCTTTTCTTCTGGCAATTCATCCTCTCTGGATCTCAAATTCCAAGGTTGAAAAGAAAAATTTTTGGAAAGGACTACTCAATATAGTCTTTCCCCTGGAGTTGTAAGCCTCTGAGCTGGAGCCCACAAAAAGCTTCAGAGCTCATACTGAACAGAAAAATTACTATAAGTCAGTGGGTAGTTCAAAAAGGATGACGCAGTTTTCACCTGTGTAAGATGTCTGTGACTTTAATGATGTGACTATTGGTTTTATCGTCATTGCTGCTGGATCTCTCATTACATGTAGCCCATAAACCCAGGAAGTATTCTGATGCCTAGTTCTGTTCCACAAGTTTCTCTCCTCTGCAGTATTACCCACCTTTCAGACAACGGTAAAAAGATTAAACCTCCTTGGCCTCAGTTCCTTGAGCGTACGGTTCCAGCTGTGACCTGCTCATCGAAGGCTGCAGCTTTGCTCTCAGCCTTTACACTTTGGCAATAAATTTTGTTGTGCAATTTTTGACTTCTTTCAAGAACCTTTTGTACCTATTTAACTAGGCTTACAACAGGGCAAGGGTTGGAGGGCCATAGCTAAAAGCAGGCATAAAAATCTGTCCAAAGTCACAGGAAAGCTGGGACACTGCATGCTGATGAAAGATTATGAAGTGAGCTTCACAGACTGGATGCACTTCAGCCACTGATAATGTGGAAAAGATACCGGGCCTGTTTGCTGAATAAACATCACATGGAAGTCATAGAAAATCCTGATGTGGCTTATGCAAACATATTTATTTAGTTCATCTGGCGCAGGGATTTTCCACAGTAGGTTTGACAGGAAATAGATTAATTTAATGAGCTTTCCATACATTTACAATGTGAATATTAAGGACAAATGAATGTATGTACTTCAGGTAATATATCTCACAACAGCTGTCAGCTCCACTTACAATATGATCTTTAATTCATAGGAGAACAAATAATGGAGGAAAGGTGTAGGTAACAGGTATAAACTTATTTTTGCAACTGATAGTTTGGCTGTCTCAGGCACTGCAACTTCTCTCAGCTCTTCGCCTCCAGAAAACCCCCATATTCTTTGATCTAGCCTCAGCTTTCTCTTGCTGCCTTTCAAACCAGACAGCTGCTCACTAAGGGTTCTCCACAGGATGCCAGTCCTTTCTGCAGCTGCCCTGCTGCTTGCTCAAGCGGTGGCTTCACTCGCCTTTAAAACGTCTAGTAAAATCTCTCTTGTTCACAGGATCTCAGCTAACAGGAGGAGAAGCCAAACAATGATGATTTTTATTTTCCCTGCTTTGAGGGAATTCTTGTAGAATGCAGAATTGCTGAAGCTCAACTTCTGCTTTCACTTTGATAAAAGCACTAGGACAGTGATATTTCATAATAGCAAGGCTAATAATCATAGAAGAGGTTTTTATATGAAAGAATTTTATTTACCTGCAGATTAATGGGAATTTTATTGGCAGCTGCTCTCTTGCCTATACAAATAGTTTTGACATTGATGGAATTTATTCAGTCTTGCTAAAGCGAAGCAATGAAGTTAAACCACCTGGTTAAAACACATCCTTTTTTTTCTGACCACGACACGTGGTTTATCTTAGAAAATAATAATCTACATATCATATCTCCCTTTACACAGCCTTCTCATCATACTATTCTTAGCAAGCCATTCTCATCAGTTGCTGAGGAATCCGGCACAGAATCATGCTGACCTAAGAGGAGATTGAATGGGAGAGGAAATAACAACAATTTAATGGTTATATTAAGACTGGTATCAGTGTGTGAAGAAAACATGCTGTTAGGAGACTTTGACATTACTGCTCTTTGCTGGTAGGTTCTGTGTCAGTAATTTTGAAAGCTTCAAGCACAGTTTTTCATATATTAATTTTTAGACATTTTTAATGCTTGGTAAAAACTTCAGACCTACTGATGGAAATGGATAAAGCAGATGTTGTGAGTAGCTTGGAAAAAAAAAGTGCAATGGCTCTCTGGAGATGTATGGACCAACAAGAGTTGCATATAAAGTCTCTGTAAGGTATTTAAAATGCCGTTCTATTTCTATCCACTGCCATCATTCTGTGTGAAAATTCCCTATAAAGGTTTTTCAGGAAAAGAACTAGATTTATGGTACACAGAAAGCCTATTTTGAAATGTAACCTTAGCTGTAGAATCACTCTCGAAACATTTTGATACCGACATGACGTTGTCAGTCATTCTCCTCAACATATTGGAGAACACACACTCATACCGTTTACTTGTACAGGATTGTACAAGTTCTCACCTCTTTTTTCCTTCCTTTGCAGAAGTTTAGTTCAGAGAAGACAGCAGAGGCTCAGTTGCCTTCTCAGAGGAAGTTACACAAAGAAATTTAAGAAAAGCTTTTTTAGCTAAAACTGAGCCACTATTTTTGTTTCATGATCATTAATGAAACAGGGTTCAGCATTCATTTTCAAAGACCAAACAGGATATTTACCATCCATTTATGATTTTCCATCTTGTTTCTAACTTTTTTTTTTTTTTTAAAAAAAAAATGAACCTTTCAGAAATAGCTAGAATTTTACTTACATTTTACTTTCCCCCACTGTCATTAGGTCTAGCTCTGACAATGAAATATACTGTATTGAGAATTTAAGAACTTCAGTGTTCAGATATGGCAGTGTGAAGACAAGAAAGATCCTAATTTTTTTGTAAACTGATATGATTCCATGAAAATCGATAATGCTATGTTAGCTTCCTGTTGATCCTAAAGCATCTTCAACTGACATTTAGAATGAAATGAGATTAAATACAAATTGGAAAAAATAACGTGGTGTTATTTCTTTCAAATAAATAGTATTACCTATCCTTGAAATGTAAGGTAATCTGCTTTTACACTCTACCTCAGCAGAGAAAGACCTATTTTAAGGTCATTAACAACAGATAGTACCTGATACAACACAAAATAATCAGGCTAGCACCGTGAGAATGTTACGACCCTGGCAAAATGCACCCTGTAGTGTTTATAGACATTATATATGTGAGTAACAGAAGTAAGGACGGGTGACTTTTGAAGGACGCTGCTGCTTGCAGGAATAGTTTATCATCTATATCATATATAAGCTATTGAAAGATAAGAATATGCAGCCTCTCACAGCAACATATAGTAGCCATTTTGATTAAGGCCTGGGCAAAGTAAAATTACTTCATTATTTACTCATTGAAAGAAAATCAATTGCTGCAACATAATCCTACTGACAAAACCTGCATGGATACATGGCCTATCAGCAACATAAACAATTACAACACTAAAATAAATAAGGATTCAGACCTTGAAAAAGACAAACTAGTCATTTTGGTTTTAGCATTAAAACTATCACATTCCTATGCCAAACAGTCACCAGGTTAACAAGCATTTCTTTCAATAAATTCATGAGAATGAAAAGAATTCTGATTCATCTCTGCTGTCCTTCAGAAGTACTCCAAGCTCTGACCAAAGTACTCTTAACACTGGTTCCTCCTGAAAGGAATGCTATTGTTGGTATCACTAGTATGTAGCACAGAAAATGGACAAGGCTATTTTTACTGGATGCATGCTGAAATAACTAGCGCTTTCCACACTGGAGTTCTCATGATCAGCTTCTAGGGTGGATGGTCCAAACCAGATTGGCAGCACAAAAATTTTGTATGCAATGTAGGACTTGGGCATTACAAGTCAAGCTCCGTGAGCTAATACAGTAATACACTTTAAAGTAGAATAATTTTGTCTATAATCCAGGGACAGAGATGTGTGAAACATTTGATAGTCTGTTATCAACTGTTACTCCACCTTTAACCTGCTGTCCTAAGGAAAAAAAAAAAAAAATTAGGCCATCACCCTAAATTTGCTCACCAGTCTGTTTGGCAGTAGCTCATGTCAGTAACTTTTAACTGTTTGTCCAGTTTCAACCAAAGTTGACACAAGTCACAAAAATACTAGATTCTTGTAATATGTGAAGTAAGTAGGTGGGAGCAGTGGGAAGGAACTCTATTAATGGTCCTGCTTTAAAAAAGTCTAGTTGATGTGTTTTTCCCGCTTTACAGATCAGAAAAATCTGTACTGGCACTTACTCCTGAGACCCAAAGGCAGACTTTGTTTTATTTTTAGCTCACACTGTGTGGGATACATGCTGGTGCCACAAACAAGAAGCATTTAAACACTTATTCTTGGGGCTTTGCCTCTCTGAACATTTCAGAAATGCTTCACTCTGATAATCCTGAAAATGTTTTTGCAGTATCTGGATGTCCTCCAAGAAACTCCTTAGGCAGTCTTTGAAGAAGTCATGCAGAATTTCATTTTGCAAGACAGTTTCATTATGCTACTGAATAATTTTTTTTTTTTTTATGCATTAATTTAGCAGTTTCAGAACTAAACCCTCAATATTAGAGAAGCTAAGAGACAACACTGTAACTCCGTCCTCAGAAGATGACTGGAACAGCACTTTGGGACCTCCATAATCACAGGCCCCTGGAACACAAGCTAGACAAAGATCAAGGGTGTATGGATTTCAAAACTGTCTTTGCTATAGAACTCTTATTTGAATCGTTGCCACAATTAAAACATTTCTTGTCTTCAATACAAAGATCACTGTTCTTGGTACAACTTCACTGTTCTCTTTGAAGGCTTTTGAAAGGGAGTAGAATTAGTTCTGGTCATGTAAAAATTCATAAAAATCAGTAGAAGTCCATCAGCATTTGGAAAAATGATGTAAAGGAATCAGAAATTCAATCAGCTGTGAGGGATTCTTCAAAAGCGTCATGCATCATTAAGTCCTGTCACAAAGGCAAATTTCTTACAAACAGTAGATTCTAAGCATAATTAGGTTGAATTACAGAATTTACTGTAATACTCATTCTTACATTTCCTTGTGCTACCTGTTCAATAACTACACTTACTGCATAATTCGAGAAAGCTAAGTACCTCCGCATTTTTCACACCATGATGGGTTTTTGGAATACCATACGTATGTTCATCTTGCAATAAAGTATAACAGTTAAGAGAAAGAAATTGGAAGATGGTGTTGCATTCATCAGAGATCTCTACAGCATCAATAAGAAATATATAAAGATGAGTAGGAGAGCTGAGGATGCATGAGCACATGTGAAGTGTTGCATATCAGAAGTTTCAAAGAAGTTACTGTGTAGGTAGTGTAAAGGTGACTTTGAGAGTTAACTTTCTTATTAACTTTTATAATTGGGGTTTGCTAAACTGATTCATGGAAAAGTTTTTAATGGCTCACGAGTTTAAAGTACTTCAACATGCTGTAATACCAATTTACTTTGTTGCAATTTATACTTGGACATTGAGTCTTTGTAACTCTCTGGATGCAGCCATCCAGACAAATCCATGTCTATTTAATAGTCCGTCGATCAAATCCATCTCTCTCCAAATTAGAGGTAAGAATATTATGGCAGATCATAGAATCATAGAATATTTTGGGCTGGAA
>KL269842.1:9766-33781 GCA_000699545.1 Podiceps cristatus | reverse complement strand
TTACCGTTTGGGGTTAAACCACGACAAAATGCCTATGTATTTTGTTAACTCTGAAGACTTCTCTTAATTCTTTTGGTTTAATGCAATGAAAAGGTGAATTTAAAGTAATCTCTTTTCTTTCAAACCAAGGTTGCTTTACCTTCTGTTCGGAATTGCTTCCCTGTCTTGGTTGTGAATTACTGTTCCCTGGCTTAGAGTCTGTAATATATATGGAGCATGAGGGAGAAGCCTATCCATTGTAGACCACTTGTCAAGGGAAGGCAAAAGTTGAATATATCAAGAGGTGTTTCCCCACAGTTGTTGGCTGGTTGGTTTTTTGGGTCTGATGGTTGGTTTTGTGTGGTTTGGGTTTGTGGGGTTGTTTTTTGGTGGGTTTTTTGTTTATTTGGTTGGGTTTTTTAATTTTCTAAATTACTGTGACTGTTTTTGGTTAGCAGTATATTCTTGTATGGAGAGACACTACTGGTTACTTTAAGTCTCTGGAATATTTTTCAGCCTGATATGTTACTATAGTAGGAATAACCACCCCTTTCGAATATTGCCATTAATGCGTGATTTTGTTTTGCACATCAGCGTTAGTGATGTTAGGAGCTGCCAGATCCTCAAGACTCCATCCGATGTCTGAGCTGCACAGAACGTGTAGGCAGTTACTGCATGGTCAAACCCTCCTGCTGGCACACGCAACAGGCAGCTGCGGGGGCTCTTCTGCCTATGGATGGACGTGCAAACTGCTGCCCACGCCGAGGGTGCCTGGGCTGCCTGGAGCACCTCCTTTCTTCCTCTCCTGCTTTCTGGGCGGGAAACGCTACTCGGGGGAGACTTCACCATCTTCTTTCTTGCCGCTGTGCATGCTCCTGGTCTCACCCCATCTCTGCAGTGCTGCTCATCCATTACCAGTGTGCAGATGCAGTTCTAGGGTTTTTTATTTAATAATTGGCTTACAAACAGTCACAACTAACGGCAGCTCTTGTCTCCTATTACCAGATTGGTTGAGGTTTTTGTTTGTTTTTTTTTCAATACCTGAGGTCTCTAACTTCAGGTAATAAAAAATCCTGGATTATTTTTATTTTAACACTGAAAGAAAGGGTTCAATCTGTTTGTGATAATAGCACTGAATGACAGTGTTTCAAAGCAGATTTAGAGATAAGTTTGGTCCTGACATTTAGTCAGCAGGTGGGTGTTGTTTATTGCCTAGCAATTAGAACTTATATTAACATAATATCTCCTCAACTTCAAAAATTTCTGAGAGCTCTCCGTGAACAGATTCCCAAGAGCTCTCCCCTGCTCTCTTCCCTTTGTCTTTTCACTTTCCCACCTCCACACCCATCCACCCACCTGCCTTTAAATGTGCTGTTTCAAATTTAGAGTTCAAGAAACTTTGTTTAAGTCTAAATCATGAAAGATATTTTCTTCTAGGGCAGAAGCAGCCCACAGCCCCCTTAATTTAAACCAAGTTAAAACAGTGCTTTTCAGTCTTTGGAAACTTTTTTCACTTTTAGTATTTCTCTGTGAGCTCTCCCCTACAGAAAATGAGTGTCGAGGAGGACGGGGTCATCTTGGAATAGTCCAGGTGCAACACATTTTGCTTGCCAATCGCATCTTTAGGGCTCCCTTTTCTCTTAGTATTTTCTGTGTTGCAGTTATCAGTTTATTATGGAGACTCATCCATTAGTTTTGTTATATCTGTTTTTTTATGAGGTTTTCATATTCATTTTGACTTCTGTGCTAATTAGTTGTCTGCAAAAGAATGTGAAGATGAGCTAGCTTGAGCTAAAGATGCAAAGAAAGCACATGTGAAAAATTAACTGACTAGAAAACCTTATTCAAATGTATTGTTTTAAAAATAATTTGTAATTGACTTCAAACTGAAGTCAAAAAACCCTGCTGTCCAAAGCCAAACATTCACTACTGCTCTCTCGCAGTCTTTGCTCAAAAAGTTGGATTAACAAAATGACAAGGATTCCTAGTGAAACTGAACAAAAATGAATAGCATTCTTCTGCATTTTCACCTGTGTATATCCACATGTGCACACACATTCTTAAAGCAAATTTTCATCCTTCTTTTCTTTTCTTTTTTTTTTTTAAGCTTAAACTTCATCACTTCAATGTTAAGAAATAGCACTTGGTGACACTATTCTGTTTTTTATCCCAAGCCCTTAGAGTGTACTTTTTTCATCAAAGATACCTTCCTCTCTGTCTGGGAGGAGATAATTATGGGAATAAGGACTGATCTTTCTTTTCAAACAACCATAATTAACACTGGAACAAAACAGCTTTGGAGAGCAATCAGTGCCCTGCTCTCATCCTGGGGCAAACCCTGAAAGATTAAACGCCGATTCCCTCCCTTGCAGCCATCACCGTAACAGTCACATGTGACTGGTTTAATAAATACTGTCACCCTAACCCTCTATGGCAGTCACTTTGCTGATGAGCACGAACAAGCTTGTTTACTATCAGATGCAAAATCACTGCTCAAACCCCGGTCATTAGGAAGAGGCTAATTGGACGGGAAAGTGATGAGGAAGAGAACAAATTCTTAAATGAAGTCAAATCCAATGAGACTGTTCTATCATATTAGTACCTTTTTTTTCCTCTCTGGCAACAAAATTAAAGTATTTTATCCTGAAAGAGGGCAGTTAATTTGATGTGAAGGCTGCCAATGTAAGCAGTTGTGGTGCTGCTTTGCATTAGGAGAGTGACAGTAAAGGGACAGCCAGCACGGTGGCCAGTCCCTGGCTGGAGCACTGGGAACGGGGATGGCAGCATCGCAGCTGGTTCCTCTGCTAAATTACAGGGAAGAGAGTGATCGCTCAAATGGCTGCGTGTGGTAACAGCTAGGAGTGATGGCTTTTTTTTGTGGCGAATGGGAAAACAATCAGTTGAAACACGTACAGGCTTTTTTCAGCCCCAGCTGGAAATGAGGAAAGCAGCTTCTCCCCTCATTAAATAAAACAGGTCCCTTGAGGTTAGAGTGGTGCCAGTTTACGGTAGCTGAAGCTCTCGTACAGAGTGTAGACTGCAGCCTTTATCCCCCAGATAACAAGCGTGACAAGTACCTTTGCCACTTGGGCACACTGAGGTCTCAGGAGAGCTCCATATGAATAAATCATTACCTATTTAGCAACTATCCAGAATGAATGATCCCCCACCTTTTTTTGACAAGCTCTTCTTTTACTGCAGGTTGTGACTTGCAGCTCCTTAGAGGATGGTGACAACTGAGGAGTCCTGGAAACTTTTGCTTTTTGGATATTCCAGTAACTTTTCTGTGACGGAACCGCTGAAAATACATCCATAATTATCATGAAGGCTAGCTTTTTCAAAATAACAGCATAGAGTTAGGAGAAGAAATCCCAAATGAAAGTAAAACTGTCATGTTAGATCAATATCAGAATCAAAATGAAGAAAAAACTTTCTGGAGGTTGAAAAGTAGGATTTAATTACTGTGCATATTGGGGCACTTCTTGCTTCTAGTTTTAATTAGCAACACATTAAGGTCTGTGGAAACACCTTTGTTTAGATACTTCCATCATAAAGTGAAAGTTATGAGTGTTTTCTGTGTATCAATACATTTTCTCATACAATTTCCCATATAATTTTGTTGTTCTGAGAGGTGCAAAGAGTTTGGGGAAAAGCTCTGTATATTCTTGTGTGGTTGGAATATCAAATGAATTGACCCTTTAGCCTCTGATTTTTACTGCCATCACTGTGATCTGATGAGTGATTTGAATGTCAGACTGAACCACATCACATTTTTGTTATGTTTGTATCTCACCTAAGATGATGTTTATATAACTTAAATTGGAAAAGTAGAGGACTGACTCCAGGGAGAAACTTTAAGTTCAAATATGAACTTTCCCCACACTCAGAGTATTTGGATCTTTGGTACTGAGAGTGCTATTTCTGTCACAAAGCGTGACTGTGTCTTTTCTAAAATGACTTGATAGGTCATTAACATATCTTTAGTCTTGCTTTACTAGTACAATTCTTAAAACTTCAGTGCGAGTTTCAGTGAGTAGCCACCTCTCTGCTCTTTGGTGGGTAACCAAGTAATCGTAAAGAGAAAATATGACCTGAGACTTCATCACACTGAAAACAAAATGAGAAATAGAAAGAATCCCAGAGTCCATAACTTCTAAGACATTTATAGAGGAGAAGGCGGATATTTGGTCAGCGTTTTAGCATTCCCAGTGCTGAAAAGAGAATAAAATTAAAATTGGCCTGAGATTCAATGGGTCCAGAGGAGCCACTAACTCTGCTAACCGGGGTAATTCTTAGATGTACAAAGGTAAGGGTTCAGTGCAGCAAAACCTTTAACATTTGAGTTTCCCAGCTGCGAACGCCTGCCACCTCTAGAAACACTCTGCTAGAGTAGCTGGATGAATCTTCCTCTGAGTATGTATATATATACTGTATATACAGTATGTTCTTCCCCCAGAGTTTTAAGCTGTTGTTACCAGGCAGTCTGTATAGTGTGAGATCAAAATCTGTGGTTTACAGCCAGGTCTTACCAAGGAGGAAGATGGAGAAAATGGGATATTAAGAACTTTATTAAACCTTGACATAGAAAGGTGATTTTTAAGTAACAGTTTCAAAAGCATCCAGCAAAGAGACAAGACAGTAGAACCCAAATACTCAGAACCACCGCATTTATGATTGATCTAGAACAATTTAGTGTCAAATGTATTCTCTCACTGCTAAATATGCTTGTTCTACAAATCTGGACTCAAGTCGGATTTTCAGTTATATAATCTTTATCTTTGAGTCGTAAAATCTACCCTTACATGTAACCATGAAACTTCAAAATTATTATTTTTAACATTAGACTTGGTTAAGATATTCTACTGATCTATGTCAGGGACCAAATTTACATATCTTAAAATGAATTTGCATAACCTGAAAAAAAGTTTTGCACAGCCTAATATAAATTTACATTCCTAATAAACTATTAACATATCCAAAAATTGATTTTAAATAGTACCACTATATTTTAAATCTTTCCTGTAGATTCCTAACAAACAGCTTTGATTTGCAAGTCCTGACTTTGCTATATAACATAGAACTAATAATTGACTGGTTTATAAATCCACCTTTTAATCCTCTGCTGCTGCCACCTTTGTTCATACAGATGAGAATTAACAGTGCAAAAAGGCAACCGAATGCTTTGCCTTTTGCCCATAATAGGATTGAAGCTAAAACCAGAGTTTGAAATGGGAGGATGTTTCAGAAGATGCTTTACTAGACTAAGCTGCAAACTTGGGTGCAAAGCTTGGGCCAACCTTTACACATTCAGTCTGACCCTCAAACCCAGAGCACTTCTCTCACTAGACAAAATCAGAGTGGGGACTTTGGGATGCCCTTAAGTCACTATTCTAGATTTCATTCCCTCTGAATACAAGATGGGCGTTATTCTGCAGGGTAAGTTTTTTGCTGAGGCCTGAAGAAGTTTCTAGAGTTTAGTAGCAGCATGGTAGAATTGAGAACTCAGTAAAGGGTGTGATGTATTTACCAGTGGGGGAGGTCCTGACGTCTGAAAGCCAGCAACTCATACAGATGATATTTGAATATTGGTACTCGAGTCTGTAGCCACTGATGCATAAAGGCTCTGATTCAACAAGGTACTTAAGCTTTAGGAGTCCTACTGAAATCAACTGAATGATGCATGTATTTAAAGTTACGCACATAAAATCTTGCTGTAATGGAACCAAGAGCAATTCCCATTGAAATCTGCCATCGAGTTTACTCTGTCACTGCAACAGAAGCACTGATTTTTTAGTATAAAAACAGGAGTGAGACTGAACAGTAATGTGTTGCTGAGGTGGTAGAAAAGAGAGGAGTAGAAAAGCAGAAAACAGTATACAGTTTAATTCATTTAGCAAATTCCATCCATCATCCTCACAAGATTGTGCTAAAGTGAGTGAATAGCTTTAACCTCCAACCTGCGATGGGATGTTGGGCAGCTCAGAGAGCGATTTTGTAATATGTGGAGGGCCAAGTGGACTCCCAGTGTCCACTTTTACAGCTATCTAGTTGTGTCATCATGATTTTAGCTGTCACAAAAGAATCCTTTATAGCAGTGTGTATGCATGGATTACAAATGTAAGAAAATAAAAATTCTGAGCCAGGTCTTCAGTGGCTGTAAGCCAGTGTAGCACTAAAACCCAGGGACCAATACCAAATGCACCAAGCAAGAGCCCAATTCATTGTTTTATATGCTGACTTGTGATTCTCCTCCGCAAAGTGGCCCCATGGTATAAGTTTACTCAGCCTGCTTAACCGTTCCATCTTTATCTCTTTTACTTTACCCATGAAACAGGTCAAATTGCCAACTAAAGCTCTGACTACTATACCTCTACTTTTGCTGCTGATACTAAAACCAGAAAACTACAGCTTGATTTTTTTTTTCATGTCCATAAATGAGTTTGTTCTGCAAGCAGTTAAGCAAAATTCCCTCCTGACTGGTAAACTGTATGGAAATAGCATATGTAAATATTGTGTGAACACCACTGAAACAAAGTAAATACAGAGTCTACATTATGTTATTTATAGCAATTACGGTTTTGGAGAACAATATCGTGTCTTTACAAAGACCTTTGTTTGTCTTTATTACGTAATGCTCCTGCCCCCTCCATATGGTAGGTTTTGCCTGTGGTTAAGAGCCAATAAAGCATCCTTTGGAGATGAATCCACAGGAAAAATGACAGTAGGTATTGTGATGATAAATATTCAGTAGGTGATTACCTGTTGTTATTCCTGACATGCCCTCCCTTTTAAAACTCCTGGATTAAAAACTAAGGGCCTAATTTGAAAGGGATTTAGCCTCCAGCTCTGAAAATTAGGGCCAACCACTCTAAAGTGTTGACCAGGCAGATGGGTTGCACTGGTACCTCATCCCCAGAGGCCAGGCAGGATTTCTTGTGTTTAATACCCAAAGTGTTTTCCCATAGATGGTGTCATTAATGGTGCCTTACACTCCAGATGTTCTTTTGCATTCACATTGTCACAACCACAGAAAAAAAGCAAATTGAAGGGACATGAGGTAATGCACATTTGACCTAGCTGTTTATATTTCGTTACATATGTTAATATTTCATATATATTTTCTATTCCAGAATACAGCCAGCCCTGTAATAACTATATTAACTATTGAAAGATGCAATGCTATTGAAATTCATACCTTAATAAGGTCTGAACAACGGTATCAGCCTCTCCAAAGCCTTAGGTGAAATAGTTACAGGACATTAAAATATTTCTCTTTCACTGAAATACATAGTCATAACACAAACTGTATTGAATCATTAATCAAAGCTGTGATATCAGATTTTTATTGGACTGGATCATTTTATGTGTTATACTTAGATATTTATCCCTGAGGAATGTCAATTTTATTTCTGCAATTGGGATAGCCAAATAAATCAATCTAAATTCTCTCTGTTTAATTTACTGTGGGAATCAAGCTGAACTTTCTGTTCCATAAACAGAAGAAGGAAAGTAAACTGATGAATTAGAATGATTAAAATGTGTTTATCAAAGCATCTGTCAAAGTCAAATCCAGATCATGAGATAAAGGAAATGGAGAAGAGATGTTCACGAAACTGTACAAAACATTTATGCCCACTATACCTAGTAGAAGAAAATTTCCCACTTTATTCTGAACTTGTAAGTATATACAGTGATTATTCTAGTTGTATCTAGATCTTATCTCATCTAACATCTGTCTTGTTATTTCTTTATAGCAATATCTGTATATTCTTGACTTACTGATTTTTTCACCTGCAGTTTTAAGACTTTTTGTAGAGCTACTATACCATAGGTCCTAAACTGAGCCACACTATGTAGTTCATGATCTGTAACATGACTGGCTGAATTAGGGGTATAACCACAACCTTCTAGCTCAGGTAAGATGTGTTGTTTCCTTAAGTAAAAGCTATAATGAGCTGTCAGAGAAAATTCAGAGCTCTAACTTCAGGTAACCTGCTCCAGGAGGCACCATCCGATTGAGAAAAATCGATGGTTATCATGATTCCGCTCTTCTTCCAATTATTCCTCTTAATTTCCCCTAATACCAGGCTCCCTGGTCTCTGCTGTGTTGTGATTCTCTTGTGTGTGTCATTAACATAGCAAAAGCCAGGTCCTAATGCCTTGATGACAACTCTCAAGAAAGTCTCTCCACGATCCTTGCCCATCCCTGTATTGTGCACTAAGACTGTCATTTTGGCTAGGTATGATAAAGATTGCTAGCAGGGATGTGTGTGTATATATATATTCAGAACACAGCACAGAGATTATTTGAGAAACTCTAGCAGCTTTAAATTCAAAACTGTCACTTTATTTCTCTAGCAGACATTATAATTATTCCAGAGGAATTAGGAAGCATAGAAATCATTTACACAATGGGTGCTGATGTTAAAAAACAATAAGAATTCACGGATTGTATAAAACATGGTATAAAACATGAGAAAGGTTTATACTCAGAAATTGTGACTGAATACATTAAAATCAAAGACAGGTGGAGAATGAATTAATTTGTTTCAAATTATGGTATGTAGTTTAGTCAAGTTCTATAATTTAATTTTAGTGAGAGCCGTACTTCCTAATTGTCTGTATACCAGCAGATCCATAAAGAAAATGCATGTTTTCTTTCACGTATACCAAGTGTTCATACAAAAAATCTCCCAAACCCAACATTTTGGTAACTACAATGTAAATAAGTGGATTACAAAGCAGTGGTAGCAAGCCATAATGACTTTATGTGAACAAAAACATTCTCATGAAGTTTTAAAGCATCTGATGAAGAGCAATAAATTCTTATAGTTCCTCTGTGAAGATCACTCAGTTTATGCATGAATACTGGAGGTATGTAGAGACGTGTCTTCTTGTGAGGCAAGGATTGTATTTAAATTTTTTGGTTGAATTGGCTGTGGTGTTTTCTGGGACAAAGTGGAGTACATAAATAGTCCTCATTTTGTGGCTGACCCACAAAGCCGATAGCTTAGACAACCCCTATTGAAGAACCAAGAAATGATTAATTAAACTACAGATTCCAATGGCTCGTACCTGCCCAGATGGGTGAGGGGTCAGTTTAACAATAAAGAGTCTGTTCATCTCCTCTGGTAGCATCACAGCAAGAGTTAGAACGTGCTTCGATTTCTAGGTGTTGTAGAATCACCATGCTAGGAGCGTCAGGAAGGGGAAAGTAAGCTGTTCTTGGCTTTCTGGAGTCCAACAAGCAGTTTTTAAACCAGCTGAAAGTCTGGAAGGGGTCTGAAGACACAAAGACTGACAGAAGGCATGACCAGAAAGGTATAGGTGGCTGATTCACTGGAAACAGTATTTTGTAGCATGCTAAAAAATTTTCAGGACTTTTTTTTTTTGCCTTTCTTAAGAACAGTCAGGAAATAAACAATGTGGTAAAGAGAAGTCAGGTAAGTGGTGAAAACTGAGCCCATAAATAGAAAGGAATATTGAATTGAAAGAATTGATATAAATCACATAAACTTGACTGGAAAAAAAAAAAAAAAAAAGTAAACTCCCTTTCTAGGGAGGCACAGGCTTCAAGGTTTCTACACAGGCAGATCTGTAATGAGAAGTGAAATCTTTATCCCATACCTTTGCATTATTTTAATAAGTTCTCCTTACTTCTCAAACCTTACTTCATGACAGTTCCTATCTAGATTAGGGTAAGAGCCATAAGCATTATTTTTCAGCTACTGTACTGGACAGATTGGAACAGGGATTTCTTTTGGTTCCTTGTCTGTACAGCACCTGGCACAGTGAGGTCCCAGTCTATGCACAGAGCACCTGTGTCTTATGAAACTTGTGCTCTACTGGTATGGATGTATCTTACGTTTCATTACTTCAGCCCAGAGCAACAGCTTTACAGAAGTAAGAAACCCTCAAGGATCAGGCAAATCTTAGAAGCCCTCCAGTTTGCTGCCCAAACAGCAAATACAACTCCCATGATCCTGCAGTCTCACTTTCGCATCCTTTCCCGATATTAGAGAATCTTTTCCCATGCTATGTAAGCATCTACAAGAGGTTAACGGACTAGACCTCGACAGGACGTGTCCTTAGTGATGACTGCTCATTGCAAGCACGTAGTAAGCTAAAGAGCCTGACCGCAAACCAGCTTACTTCCTCCTCTAGAAGAATGAAATAACACAGAGGGGGCAGAAGACAATTTTTCTTCTGTGTTTGCACTCTGGTTTGTAGTATTCCACTTCAGTTATAGTACAGATCATTGTGATTGAATCAGTCAGCGGTAGCTCAAAGCCACCACTGGTTATCTTTCTGCCCTGATAAGCAAAGACCTCCAAGTATACAGGCTTTGGAAAAAAATTCGCCTTGGGTCACTTGCTTCACTAGCAAGGACATTGCAGTATTTTTAACAATATGTTTTACTTTGAGAGGTCAATGACTTTTGCCTGGGTATTTTTTTTTGTTCCAAATATAACATTTAACTAAATGTGTAGAAAAATCCAAAAACATCAGAGTTGTCTTTACACAACATTTTAAATAACAATTTTCTTAGTATGTCCTAAATACTCTGTAATTTGCATGGAAGAGACAGAATCGAAGTCAAGCAGTTTTTTACTGTTCAGAGAAATATGAACAGAATTACAAAAGATTATTTTAAAGTACCCTTAGAGACATCTGGTTTTTAGGTGGATTCTCATAAAAGACTGTCCATCTAGATCGCTGGCTAATAGCTCTCAGGAGACAAAGTGCACAATGCTGAGCTGTTTGTGGTTTGTCATGTGAACTGTACGGCCCCGATTATGTGTCTGGAGCCATTATGCACAATTCAGTACCCCTCGACTAAAAAGGACAAAGGTTGGGGGGAGGGAATTCTGTTACTGAAATTAAAGTAGGTCTCAATCAGAATAATAACCAAGCATTCAAATTCACCTGAAGGAAGTATTCCTTTATCATCTTCTCTAAAAAGTTATTTGATAGAGCGCAGTATCTCTCCCTGTTTGACTCAAACGAGTGTAAGTGCTCTGCAATACAATGAAACATATAGAGTTGTTTTTTCAGAAATCCCGATACTAACATATGCCTATAACAGTCCAGCTCACTGAATAATTAATAGCAGATAACTTCAGTGACTTTTATTTGCTTCATTTCATGGAAAAAATAGGTTTCTTCCCAAATGTATTTACTACTTGAAATTACTGGGTAATTTTAGCAGGAGCTCTGCATTTTCTATTTGTGAATGAGTAGTTCAATATGCGTATTTAGAATTCAAAATTGAAGCAGTTTTGCATTCAGGTGTAGAATTTGGTTGCAGACAGGACATTTCACATCTACGCAGTTTTGTTTTCTGATTCTGCAATGGTAGATCTACAATGCTTCCTTTACCCTCCACTTCTAGCAGAAATGTCAGACAGACATGGGACTTACATTACGCTGAAATTTCAGGAGCAATCTCCAAAATCACTGTTCTTTTTTTGTACACACAGATGAGATTCTTTTCACGTTATACAACATAATCATGCGATTATTGTTTAGATGGATAGACAGCATTACAAGTATAACTGTGATTATCCTTTCACCCAACAGCTTTCACTCATAAACAGGGGATGAAGGCAGCGACAACTTGAGAAAGAGATCTGTGTACTTCAGCAGCCTTAAAGGTGTATTTTTCTTACAACATAGAAGAAACAACATGGGGTCTTTCTGCATCATGCTCCTGTACTTGTGGTTATTCATGTTTATCCTGAAGCACGTATACCTCCCGTGCAAGTTTTTATAACATATTGGGTTATAAAGATCCCATTACAGAACCAGAGTGAGGTTTTCAAATGCAATCAGTGAATCGGTGTTGACTTAGCAGTTGGATCACAATGAGGAGACACCCTGCAAAGGATTTGCAGAAACTCCAGCCTCCACACCTGATGAAAATTCTTCCTTAAGAGGAAGAAAACAAGACCCTAAGAGCCACCGAGCATGGGTTTAGATCTTGGCCATAGTCAGTGAGGCGGTGTTTCTGCAGGGGTCTATGCGTGAAGGTGGTGCCACACAAAGAGGGTCACTGCATGAACGTGGTCTTGACAATTATCAGCCCTTTGCATTGGGAAGCTTAATGTTACAGCTCCGACTGACTCATTGGACTCACCATACAAGCTCATGGTGGTGTTCCTTGAAATTCTGTGACTTGTGGACCCCAATATTTGTTGGTTTGTTTTTGGTTTGTTTTTTTTTTTTTTCAGTGGAGACGTGCCTCCATTTTGCAGTTTCGTATACATGGATATAGGTTGTTTTCTATGTCACATTAGAGGTCATTTGCAGAGTATTAGAAATAGTTAACAAGAAATAATTCTGCAATATTGGAAAGTATTTTGTACTATACTAGTACACAATATACAGTATTCTTTAGTATCTGGCTTTTTTAGGCTGTCCATTTTCAGTAATGGAATTTCAGCACACAATAAAGGCAGTGCAGTCCATATACATTATTTCCTCCTAATTTTGTATCTTCTTGACAAAATAATAGCTAGCCACAACATTTTGATCTGTTTAAGTATTCTTCTGTCTAGGGATATTTGCAGCAACACTTTACAACAAAAAGTCAATTAGCTGCCAGTCATGTAGCTCTATTTTCCGTTTTTTGTAAGTTTTTTGATAGCCTTCACTTTTTATTTCACTGTAAGGATTTCTTTAGCTGAAAGACACTAATCCCATGGTAATAATGATAATGTTCTTAATAATTCCAAGTGCCAGATTTGCTAGTCTTCCTTCAAGATAATCATATCTTAGACTACAAACTTTTCCCATTTAATTTCTCTTGAGAGTGACTTCCTGAAGCAGAAACTGGAAGAAACAAAAATCAACAGAGTGAATGCATCTGATTGAATGAGATAATCAATATGAACATTACGTATTCACGATCTGTTATTAACAACCCTGGATTATTTTCGGTGATAATCTCTGATGTAAGTACCATGACCCTCCAAAATTTCAAGATAAAGGTCAAAACCCATCTGCACAAACTGATTAAAAAGCTTTTAAAATGTAGCCTTCAAATATAAATGTTTCTGACCTCAAATGGATGTCTTTGTGGGCTTACCAGCTATGCTTAGACTCAGAGGTAGCTCTACAGTGTTGAATTGATTGTGGCATTGTTTGGATCATGCATCTTTTATTGTGATTTTACTATAGTTAGCTTACATCTTAAAATGGTCTGATACGTGCTCAGCTATATTAAGATCTGTATTTAACAGAGAACTGGGTGGGAGATTTGCTGAAACTGTTCTTTCTCATTATTTGGGTCAGTTTCAAGGACACAATTTATTGTTGCTTTTTTTTGCTGCCCACCTCCCCGCCCCCCCGGCAGAAAATTCCTTCTAGAAAAATGCCCTGAAATACTTGAAAAAAATGGCATTTTACTTGAAAAATAAAATATGAGCAGAGAGAAAGGATTGTTTGTTTTGCTGCTTTCTAGGACCTATGTGTTTAAAGTGGGGAGAAAGGGTGTCCTTTTTCCCATTTTCTGCTTTTCTTGGGAGAAGGAGCTAGCAAGGATCCCGATGGCTATGCCCAGCTTGAAAGCATTGCAAGGGGTGTGAGACCCTAAGTTTCTTCTCTGCACCCGTAGAGCGGGGAAGCAGCATATCGAGTTAAGTGCCTCTATAGATCTTTATAGATAGCCATAGGGGAAAGGTCTGACTGTCTTTCACAACTAATGTTTGCTGTATTGGAAAGTAATTGGCTTTCCACTCAGATATTTCAGCTTTTTGAGGGTTTCAGGTGGGATAATTTGTGGGTGAGCTGGATCCTGGACATAGTTAGCAGTAAATGCTGGTGCTCGAATGAGGGAGATATGAGGAATATAAATCACATTTTAAAAACACAGTTGAAAATTTATTCCTCGACATGTACACAAAAGTTTTCTTGAACAAATAAGAGCTGCACAGAAGTACAATCATTTAATTAAATATAGTTAAGAATTGGAAACCAATTAATTTCTGGAGAAATGGAACTGTGAAGTATTTTTCATTAATTGCAATGTCATTAACTTACCATGCTACTGCACTGATTGAATGTAGAGTTTAAGTAAATTCAAATGCGTTTTGTCAGATTCAAGGCTCTTTCAAATGGATTAGGAAAGAATGAAGTGTTATACTGAGATGACAAGTATAAGGCTTAAAATCTTTTTTTTTTTTTTTTTTTTTTTTTTAAGTGCACAATTTGCACGTCAAATAGATGGATGTTCACAGAATCAATTTATTTCTGAGACCTTTGATCAAAGATTTGGGAGGAGTCATAAAGAGTGATTCTCTAGAAAATGTTTGCAGCTTTCTAATGAGAACTGGTCCCATTTGGGTACATAGATGAAAGCACATCTCATCTTTTTTCTCCTCCTTCTTAATAATACCCTTGAATTCAGAAATTAGGCACAGCGGGAAGAAAGGTCCCGTGCAGCACATCTCTGCACTAATAAAGCAAGCTGTCTAACTCCTGAAATAAGTAGATATTTCTCATACAGGAAGTCACTTGTTTACGTGGGAATGGGACGAGAAAGCAGCTTGGTTAATTTTCACACAAAATTGAGGAATGAATATTTGGAACTGTGCCCATGAAGGCTGGAATAACTTCTATAGCCTGAGATAAAAACAGCTCCAAGAAATTTGACTCTGCTGCATCAGGAAAGATCATGATAGCAGATTCTTCATTATGATTAACAGAAAGAATGAGAAAATGGACCCAAGATTTCATTTGCTCTTTCCCCTTTTCCAGCTGATGAAAGAAAAATCATGAGGAGGTGAGCGAAGCAGGGAAAATGATGGAGCTGCGAGCAAACACTCCTGTGTGCCAAAGTGCCCTCGGCTCCTAACATTGGAGCTGAGACACATAACCCTGAGAAGGTCCCACAGCAGAAGACATCAGCATTTCAATTCTGAGTTCAATGTAATCCTGGCCTGCACAGCAGAAAACATTCTTCAATGGACAGGAATGGTGGCTTATTGCTTTAAAATCTTTCTTTCTCATTCACACGCTAGCATGCAATTCACTTCCCAGAAAATCATTCCCCTAGCAAAATGAGGAGTGGGGTTTTTTTTCTGCTGCCTTTGCAGGGGAACTCTACACCCTGACTCAGCCTTACAACTGTGACACATTTTATAATCCTGTGTGCTGTCTTGTTCAAAGCTGTAGTTGCCTTCTTGTATGCTGGGAATTCCTGTCTGACCATCTATATTGACTTGATAGTCTGTCATTTAACATGTCATTTGACCCTTCTACCAGAGCCTGTCCTTCTACCCAATATGGACAGAGAGTTCCAGGAGGAGTGTTTTCTCAGTTTATTATCACTACAATTAATATTTGAGGATGAGGACATTCTCTCTGAATGTCTGGAAACACATGAAGGTTTGTCATGATAGGATTGAAAGGAGATTTTTTTTTTAACATAATAAAATAGAGACATTGAAATTACATAGATCCTTTATATTTGGCAGTATTTCATATTAATATAGCTGACATTTTGCTCCCTCTTTTCTATGAAGCTATTAGCTTTTATTATTCTACTAACTGCATCAGATAATCCAGTAATACCCACTGTTGCGAACTACATGGCCTCGGGAGTTTTACAAGTTGTTCTGAAGTAAAAAAGTTAAGATAAATTAATGCAGGGCAAATCTTAAAATGAAACCACTTGACCCCTATTAAAATTTGCTGCTAACACTGTTTGGAGTTGTGCTCAATGTTTAAAATCGCTGTATCATTTAAAATGTGAAATGATATAGTTGCTCTAATACATCATCTTTAAAAATGAGGATTATCGTGCCATTTGCTGCAAAGCTGTGAATCCCGGGAGAAACTAGTTGTTTCTCCATGTTAAATTAAAAGGCATTAATCTTCTCAGATGCAGTATCCCAAATACTAATTCATACTCTATACAACTAGAAAAGTCTCTCAGTCCTAGGCTCATCAAGACATAAAAACTGGGAAAAAATAAACAAAGCTGTACCGTGTGCCAGGAAGAAAAGACATTGGACACGTTTCTAGCTCAACCAATAAATCCTTCTCTAGAGGGTATGATATGCTTCTAAAAACTGGGCAATAGCTCAGCCTTCCAGTGACAGCCGTCAGGTTATTCTTTGCATGACCAAAACTATTCCTTGGGTATGGAGGTTGATGGGCATCATGCTGTGTCTTTGAGACAACATCTATGAATAGGATACCCACTCTGCCATTTTCAGACCTGGAAAACTGTCTTGTGTCTCTGCTTACAGGGCCTGGCATAAAAATGGATTGTACAGAAACGTACAGATTGAATTGGTTCAAGTCTGACGGTGCAGGAAGATGTCCCTGTCTCCTTATTCAGCTTGGCTTTCCATCAGTGTTGTGGTACTTCATAGCCATCCTTCTTTGCAAATTACCATCTTGTTTGGAACAGATTATTACAGTTGGGAGTCTAAAGCAAAATACCAATGGATGTGGCTTTGTGCTCCATCAAGTTTTGCCTCATCTTTCTTCTCTTTAGTACCAATTTTCATTTTATCTGCACTTTATGTGTTTGTGACAACACTGAGACAAAAGAAAGAAAAGGTTTACTGTGTGTTTGTTGGTACAATGAATATACACTAAGTTTATCTTGATGTTTTCCTGCATGATACCTCTTGTCTTTTGTTGATATAATATCTAGCTTGAAATTTAGTACAGCAGTAATGATTGCATTGCAGCCTGGGGCACAGTACTGAGGAAACAACAAACTACACTGCTGAATCAAGTCAATTCCTTCATATTTGAGAGCAGCTATACAGGCCTTTGTTATCATTAAATGAACTTCAGGGAGTTGGCAAAGATATGCAGAGACAAGCTTTGTGGAGCTCCTTGTATTTTATATGAAAGGAGGATCCATCTCACTCTAGCTGTGTAGAGAGCGAGACTGTAGAGTGCATCTCATTCTGCTAATACTGAGCATAAAATCGAGGTAACTAAATTTGGGCATCTCCATGTAGGTTTATACATGTTTAAACTCCTATTTTAGTTTATGAATGAAAGTCTGTCAATACAGTTCATGAAGGTTTGGGAGCTCTTCTGCTCCCCCTAAAGAACATGGAGATACCCCCAAGGGGTGATGTGAATCTTCCCTCTCCTTTTTGTCTGTGGGGAGAGCTGATAGCAATTGTGTTCTGAAATGGCTAAATACATTAAACAAAATACAATATGTGCTGAGTTAATGTGTGCTAATCAAGATTAATACACTGAAATCACCAAGATTCATCTTTTCAAGAGGAGGATAAGTCAGGGGGAAATCAAGCTGCATATGTCTGATAGCTGCACAAGATTGCTCTAGGTGATTTAATGGGTCATTTCTATTATTTATGCTCTACGCATTCCAATTCAGTAAGAAAAAGACTTGCCAGCGTGAAATTAAATGAGGGATCATTGTGTTGACTAATATCTGAAACTGGATCTAAATACTGTTGAATTCACCAAACGTATGAAATACTCAGAATCAGGGGATATGGGGGGTTGAGGGTACCATGCACCCACTGGTCCACAGACAAATGTCAAACCAACCCTGTGTTAGAACAGAGGATCTCTTTTTCTCATTCATAGACATAACCTAATTTTGGAAATATTCTGCATCTTGTATTAGTTACATACCATGGACATAAATATCTGTGGATAGTGAAATGTTATATCTAAGGATTTGTAAGGAGAAACTTGTATGATGTACTTTTGTTAAAGGAAAAACATCCAACAGTGACTTACAGACAGTGGGACGGCACATAAGGGGTGCAAGGCAATAAACAATAGGTAGCCCAGATGTTCCAGCAGCAAAAGAAATAGGAAAGTAGATGATGATGATGATGATGAAGGGGTCAGAGAGAATTAAGGAAATACAGTATTGGGCTTGTTCAGCCTAGAGAAGAGAAGGCTGCGGGGGGACCTCACTGTAGCCTTCCAGTCCCTGAAGGGAGCGTACAAACAGGAGGGGAACCAACTTTTTAAAAGGGTAGAAAATGGCAGGACAAGGGGGAATGGATTACAGCTGAAGGAGGGAAGGTTTAAATTAGATATTAGGGGGAAGTTTTTTACAGAGAGAGTGGTGAGGTGCTGGAACAGGCTGCCCAGAGAGGTGGTGGATGCCCCATGCCTGGAGGTGTTCAAGGCCAGGTTGGATGGGGCCCTGGGCAACCTTGTGTAGATCCAGGCCTGGAGGTTGGTGTCCCTGCCTGTGGCAGGGGGGGTGGGACTCTATGATCCTTGGGGTCCCTTCCACCCCAGACCTTTCTATGGTTCTATGATTCTATGATTGCAGGGAAAGAAAAGAAGGTAAAAGCTGTATAACTTAGGGTGTTTCTGTCATAGTATTTATCTCCCACTGCAGGAGTTACACGCACAATTCATTTTATATTTACTTCATATGCATGGAATCTGAAAGGAGAAAAATCTTTTGTTATTTAAAGAACTCATACAAGACCACTTTTACTGCTGAGATATAATACCTCAGTTCAACTCTTTTTCAATGCAAGTAACTCTAGATGTTCATTTTGGAGAAACTGACAGTGAAATGCTACTTCTATGTAATCAAATATATTCAGTCAGATGTAATTGATAATCTTTTCTATATCTATCACACCTGGTTGGGTACGTTTCTGAAATGTATTTCCACAGAAAATGAGGATTTTTTCATATTTGTAATTATATTAATCTAAAGAAAGGATCAGTTTCGACAATTTTCTTCACTTCTAATTTCTATAAAACTTTAAGTTGTTTAAATCTTCTAGGATCTTCTTAAAAGAGGAAATTTGTTTTTCAATTTTTGAATTAACTTTTATTTCAAAATGTAAGCTATTTATAAGGGAATGTGTTTTAAAAATTAAGACCTATCAAAATCAAAATGAAAGCTTAACCCAAATGTATTTATTTTTCTGTTCAAATTTTCAATTTAAACCGGCTTTTTCACCATTACATTTTTTCCTGCTTCAAAAGTTTTATGAAGCATGAGGAAAGCACTTATGAATGTGTGAAACCTCATATCTGAGACACATATCTGGACTGCCCAGATGTGACAAGCTTAGAATAGATGAGTTTTTCACCAGGATAAATAATATTTTGGAGTATCTTTCTACCTTTTTTCTTGTTTCTAAGCCACTAGGACACTTCAGATTTTTTTTTTTTTTTTCTCCCATGAAAGCTAAAGATTTTGTTTATTGGTTGGACTTTTTTTAACAGTTGCTGAACGTTTCTAAAGGCCATTTGGTTTCTGGAGCATTAGTCAAGAAGGAAAGCCCCAAATATCACGAAGCTCACTGTTGAAATGCAGATGCAAGCCTCGCTCTCTTCATCTCCCCTTTGCTAAGATAGCTAAGTGTTTCTGTGGAGAAAATGTTCTGACATACTGTGAATTTTACAGTTTTCATTTCCAGTGGGTCACCCGCGTACCATGATGACTTAGGGGAGAGCATCTGACACTGTCACCCAGATGGCCTGGCTACATGGACAGGTATCAGGATGGAGCAGCTGCTGGAGCTGGCATGAGTCACAGAGCTGCTTCATTTCCCTTCACGGACTCTTGCTTGACTCATTTTTTGCTGTGTAGCTTGGCTTCCTGTCCTTGGCCCTCTCCAGGCAGCTGAAGTTTCATGATAAAAGCAACAAAATCCCCCTACTAGGCTCCAAATTGGACTTCCCTGACAAAAGAGACACCAGTGCTATCATTTAGGCACCAGTCCCTGCCTCAAGTCTTTTGACTTTTTAGCAGATTTCAACCCTCACCACTTTGGCAGAACGACGATGCTGTGTGTTATTGTAGGCACTATTTATAAGGGTTCTGCTAATTCAAAAGTGATCAACAGAAAGAGATTGCCAGGGACCCTGTCTGTGGATGCTTCTGTGTAAAGATACAGCTCACGTTGGGCATGATGCTTTCTCAAAGATTTCTGTATCTAGTTGAGATTTCATTGAAACTGCCACTTTTTGTAATCAAGATGAGATCCATCTAATGGTTAAATAATTATTTAGACAGCACAACATTTCCCATTCCCTTTACCATAACAGACCATTTTGTTAACATGAGTAGAAACAGCAGCTTTAACATTTAATGTCTGCCCCTGGAGAATTTTGATCACTCAAGTTGGCTGTAGCTGAAAAGCAAATCTCAAGGTGAAAGTTCTGTGACTCAGTAAAGGTCTCTCAAAGTCCTTACTCCTCCAGTGCTTCTCCTCCTGGATGATTTCATTTCCTGGTCTGTGACAATCATATGCATTATATCACAACTATAGATTGGACACCAAGACGAAATCTTTGCCTGACTTTTGGATATGTACCAGTAAACATAGAAGGCTCCCTGTATACCTCTTAAAAAATTAGTCTCACTTCACACAAGAAACAAACACAGAGCTAGCTGAAAAAAACACAAATCAAAACCCACAAATCCAAATAAAACAGGCTTCATGTTATCTGCTTGTAGTATTACACTAAAAATTTAATTAAAGTAATGGGGACAACAACTTTCTCATTATTTTCCAGAGCTTTCAGTTGTACAATAAGCAGGTTTATAATGAGTATATCAATGGCTGTTGCCATAATAAATTCATTCATATCAAAGCTCACTTTAGTGGGAATGAAAAGAGCGGAGCAATAATATTGGTAAATGATAAAGACACACGCTTATGGAGTTTTTCCTTGGTAGATCTCCATGCACTCAAAAGGAGGAGACTATGCATCATCATCCTTGTTTTCTGGAGGTAGGGACACAAAGGATGTGCCTATGCTGTCACCACCACGCATAGCTAAGCTTGCCTCACATGAACCTATCCTGAGGGTAAATATGGTAAATCGTTAGCTCACACGTCTCTGCAACTGCACTGTTACCAGCAGCTGAGCTATAGACAGCTGAAGATAATCCTGCGTTTGGATAATTCTATGGTATGTTGCTACCAAAGTGGTAATGTAGTGGTGGCATACGCAAAGCATTGATTTGGAGCAAGAGATGCCCTTTCCTGACAGCTTGCTCGTTTCGAAGTGTGCTCTCTTTCCAGATAGAATCATGACTATTTTTTTTTTTTCTTCCCAGAAAAAACGGAGCCTTATCAAAACATGCTTAGCTGTTTCTAGGTCATGTACTTTAGCTATTTCTTTCCCTGAAAATAACCTCAGAAAATTTACTGTTGGAAACACCATTGGTACTAATAGCATGTCCACTAAAAATACCTTTGGTGAAACAGCAAGCGAATTTTCCTTCCAAAACTCACATAAAGTATTCCCATAGTGAATTTTGTGTCTCAAGCTTGAAGTAACAGTAGGCTGACCTTTCTTTAACCTATCCCTTGGGCTATACTACTGTTTAAATACTGATACTATATCCTTAGCAATGCCTATTCAGTCAGAATATATTTGGGCAAAATGTGGAACCTGAACTAACTTGAACCTTCCCACAGTCACTGAGTATAGGAATATGCCTATACAGAAATAGAATATGATATAATAGATCAATAACATTATAATGATACAATGTTATTGTATCATTAAAGAGTGGGAATAGGGAAATTGTCATTGGTGGAACATGATTATTATCTCGGTGACTTTTGGCTCCCTGGTTTACCTGGCTCATTTCTTTCTCCTCATACAATAGAGAGACGGTGTTAAGGTGCTACTTACTCTTTTCCCATCTCACCCCTCTCTCCCATCTGCGTGGAGATGGACTGGGGAGAGCTGGCCTGTTTAGGAGCTGTGCTGGAGCTACTTGGAACTAGCATTTTTTGGAGACATCACATCACATATCACATCACACGTACCTCCAGCCTTACTGAGATGGACCAAAGGAATCTAGCTCCAGTCCATTATTTTAAACAAAAGCATGAATACCTGCACTCACAGTCACTCTAGTGTGCACCTTCCAGTACAGTCAATATGAATGTATGTTGCAACAGGGTAGTGATTCCAGAGTGTCCATTGTTACAGGGAAGATATTGAAGAGAACAACAGCAAACCGAAGGAACTCATCCATACTTTTAGACTTCTCGTTTCCAGCAGCAGCCTTAAGGTCTCATTGCACCGGGGTTTTACAGATTCATGGTAACAGCAATTCTGTTTCCCTTATACTTTGATCTTTTGCTCACTCTTTGAATGTAACATTTCAGTTTCATAGAGCATGTTATCCTGTTTTGGAGTGCCAGACGCTGTGGGGTTTCCCCTGCAGCCATACCTTTTACTGCATCCTAGGGGTAGGTGATTTGATTAATGTATACAATTTGGTGGTTTCAGGGACCAAGTTTTTCCAAGACTAAAACAAGGGTGTTTGGTTTTTGTGGGTTTTTTTTTTGTTTGTTTGCTTGTTTTGCTTTGTTGTTGTTTTTTGTTGGTTGGGGGGTGGTTTGGGGGGTGTTTTTAGCTCTTTTTCGTGTAACTGTTGCTATGATCTAATGGGACTAAATTTGGTTTCCTTCTAAATAAATCTCACTGTCATTTAGCAAGACTGCAAAATTAACTAGATGCAGCAGTTCTGTGCTCTGTAGCAGGAAGCCAAAAGCAAAGATATTTTAGATTAACAAATGAGGTGGAAATGACTTTTCCCCTGAGGACTTATTTCCCATGGGAAAACTAGTTTCTCAGAAAAAGGGGGTCTCTAAAAATAGATTGTGTCACAGAGTTCTGAGCCAGCCTGCATCTTCCTCATCCTTCATGGAAAAGCACGACACACATGCGTGCTGTGGTCTCCAGGAGGACTCAGGCAACATGGAAGCATTTTAACAGATTAACAAATAGCATCAGTGTAGAAGAGCAGGTGCAGAGAGATGTGAAGGTAATACAGGTGTGCTATTTACTGGAGTGTTAATTAGGCTGAGCAATTATAAAGGGTAGATAAATTCAGCTGGTGGAAAAAGCATTTTGTTGCTAGCAAAAGGACAGCGTAAACACTTTGCTCATTGATGGAGAATATAATGAATGTTCTGTTCTTGCGCTGCTCTGGCAGAGCTAGGAAAAGATGGGTAAGATCTAATTGATGGAGAACATAAAGGATTTTTGTCCACAGTTGACAAACATGAAAGCTGTATCTTTTCAATATTTTAATTCTTATCTACATGGACATTTACTGATGTCCACAATCTGCATACCCTACCCTGTCTTCACTTTTAAATATCTTCAGGCCTTGTAAAAGTGCCTCCATTCCTTCTGTTCAGGTTAGTGTTAGAGACACATCGAAGTGTTCAACCTCGCAAAGCGATGAGCACTTCCGCTAAGCCACTTGGGATCCCAGGATGCCCAATAAAGTACTTTGCACCTTGTGAGCCGCAGCCTGCTTGCACTGACAGATATGCTGAATGGGAAGGAAAACCACCAGAAACTCAAAGTGGGGGCCGATACCAAGGAAGACATACGAAGAAGTGGCGCAAAGCCCTCAAGACTTGTTCCCCTGAGGACTTGGCTGCAAATGGCAGAGGATGTCTGAGATGAACTGAACTTGTGGTATTTTCACCACTGGAAAGGGACAAAATATCTCATGCTTTTATATAACTTTTGCTGTCCTGGGTTATGTCTGAAATAGGCTTATATTTGTCACCAATGATTATTTATCCAGAGCTCTGGGCAGGTGAGTCAGTGTTTCCTGCTTAAACACCAGAAACCCTTATTCACTGCACTGTTGTCACAGTCCTTCATACGGGCTAAGCAGTTGAGAGAGGACATACACATTCAATATTTTAGCTACAGTCCTTCTATATTTATAGTTCACCTAATGCTTATAAACATGCAGATATTAGCTGCCATCTAGCAGCTTCCTTCAGCAGTTTTTATACAGTCTGAAATGATTATGGAATTAAATAATTCAATTGTATTATTACTTTTCTCCTTGTAAAACCTGGGAACTAATGTAATAAAAACACTACTTTTAATAGCATTACCATATTAACAGAGATGGAATTTTTCTAAGATACAGACTTTTTTTAAAAGACTTACATCTGAAATTATAATGAGATGAGGAAACACTAAATGGTTCATCTACACAAATGTTTAAGAAGAAAGACTGTTTGTACTAGCAGTAGCATTATTTTGTAGGGA
>KL269839.1:0-14210 GCA_000699545.1 Podiceps cristatus | reverse complement strand
AGGAATGTGTTGTAATCAGTGAACCCTATTCCACAGGGCGGTAGAAGAAGGAACCAGAAATCCTGATGTCCATCAGGAAAGGGCCTGTCCTCTCAGCCTGTAATTCTGGGTTGAACTCCTCAAGGGGAATACTGTCAGGAAAGAAATTGGCCCAGGGTCTCATAAACAGCTGTAAACATACAGAATAATTTAGATTAGAAGGGAACTCTGGAGGTCTCCAGCCCAACTACAGCTCAAAGTAGGGCAGGTTGTTCTGGGCCTTGTCCAGATGAGTTTTGAATATCTACAAGGATGATGATCCTACTCATCTCTTTACTACCTTGCCCTGGTATTTGACTACCATTATGGTGAAATTTTTTCCCCTCCTATCTAGTTGGATTTTTCCATGTTCCAGCTAGTGTCTGTGCATCTTCAAGAAGAGTCTGGCTCCATCCTCTCTGTAACCTCCCATTAGTGGTAGTGGTAGCAGTGGTAGACAGCAACAAAGTCCCCCCTTTGCCTTCCCTTCTCCAGGCTGAACAAGCCCATCTCCCACAGCCTCTGTGCTCCAGCCCCTGACCAGCCAGGCTCCTCTGCCCCACTTGCTCCAGTGTGTCCATGCCTGTCTCGTACTGAGGAGCCCAAACTGGAAACAATGTCCAGCTGTGGTGTCACCAGTGCCAAGTCAAGGGGAGGAATCCCTTCCCTCACCTGCTGGCTGTGCCCATGCTAATATCACTCAGGATGTGGCTGGCTTGCTTTGCTGCCCAGGTTCATCACGGTATCCATCAGGACCTGCACGGAATCTTCTGCAAAGCTGTCTTCTGACCAGCCAGTCCCAGCTTGTCCTGTTGCCTTTGGTTATTCCATCGTGAGTGCGGGACTTTGCATTTGCCTCTGCTGAACTTGGTGAGGTTCCTGTCTGGCCACTTTTCCATCCTGTTGAGCTCCCTGTAAGATAGTAGTTATGGCAGGTTTGGGCTATAAGTCACAGCATTGTTTCCTCTGTGAAAAACAGAATAGCATACAGAGAGCACTGAGGTCCTAACTCCTTCTCACCTCTTCTCAAACCACCATATCTCACACGCCACTCCAAAACCAAATAAAAAACCCTGTAGTCTTCTTGTTGTTTTAGGAAAAAGGAGTAGAAAGTACCTGTTGTACAGAGGTACAGCCCTAGGTTTTCTTTTATGATGAGGATGTGGAAAATGTCCCGCTGAACACAGATGGGAGATACCAAGCATTGTGGACAGTCCAAAAAATGAGGACAGTTGTGAACTGCACTGGATATGCCCACTTTTATGGAGAAGGGGTTATGCCTAAGGGCCAGGGACAAAGATAAGGGTCACTGATCAGCAGAGAAAGGTCTGTGATGTGCAGGACAGAGAAAGAGAAGGAAAGTCAGATGAAACATGATGGAAAACTAGGGACCTGGAGGAGATTCCTGGGCCAGTATCTGCAAGAGGAGAACAGGAGGGCAGGATGACAGGAGACAACATGAACAGGCTAATCCACAGAGACAAGTGACCTGAAAGCTCAGTGCAATAGACTGTAAGACACTGAAAAGGCTACCAGCCTGCACTAGAAATAATCTTAGAGTGCCTGTGATGGATCACCTAGCATCTCTGAGTTAACAGTGCTGCAAAGCATCCCCTTCTCTGGGTTGCTTCTCATGGGTCATGGCACAGATCAAAACCTGGTCCCCTCACTTTCCTTAACTAATATACCCACACACCCAACTTCTGCCCCTGAATAGGATAACATATTTCTTCATTCCTTCCAAAAACCCCTCTCTGTAATTTTTCCCAGGATGAGAATGCGCTACATGTAGAGCTCTGGATTTAGGGAGGAGGAGTAAGACAGCCTCCCCTGCACAGAGCACCCTGCCAAGCACTGGCTCCTCACATGGTGCTTACATTATGGAAATCCTTTATAAGCCTCCGTGACTTTTCACTCTACAAATGAAGATAAAGAAACAGCCTTCCCTGCTGCTGGGATTCCCACAGCACATCTCTCTTAGTGGCTCTGTCTACCAGGCCAGATGTCCAGGGGTGCGATACAGTGTTAGGATGGTGTTGACACCCTAAAGCCTTTCCATCCCCTTCAGAGGGATGCCTGAAAACTCATTTCTTGGTATATCCACTGGGAAGCTGCCTAATCTAGCAGCCTGTTGGAGGTGAGGCTGCTGCAGCTCTGAACCCTTAGGTCCTGCTGTTGGTGAGGCTGAGCATCTATTCCCAGCAGGCACACACATGTGTACAGCACACATGTATGTATATACATGCCTGACAACACACAGACAGAGATACTCAGCACCGATGTAAACACAAACAGCACCAATGGCCTGGACTCAGCCCTCTCTGTCTTCTCAAGATGAAGGTATGTTAGTGGGAAATACAGAGAGAGAATGAGGTCAATAGGTATGTACAATGTGGAGCCTCTAGCAGCTGGGCTTAGACATGCAGTCCATCCAGTAGCCAGTACTGCATTCTCACTCTCTCCTGCTGCCCCGCATGCATGCGCACACAAGCACTAGCAGGTCTCCTAACTGACCTCTGGGTCCCAGGGTCTCTCCAGCAGTTGGTCAGGACCCTCTGGTCCCCATGACATCTAGCTCCTCCCATGGTCTCACCCCTGGAGACATAGACCCACACTGGGCTCCCAGCCACCTCACCTACTCACTGGCTGGTCTGGCTTGACCTTCTCTAGGGATCACTCACTTGCACACCCACACTTGCTCTGGTTGCTCCATGGACACACAGATCCTCTGACCCTCGGTCTGACTGGAGTTGCTGCACTCAGACCTCCATACACACACATGTACACAGAATAGGGAGCACCCCCTTGCTGCTGAAAATAGCTATAAGTGGAGTTTAGTGCCTACAAGGTGTCTCATAAACCTGCTCAGCCCAAAGGGTGCTCCAGAGATCTGCTGCCATGGACTCTCCAGGATGGGTGTCACCCCTGGACCACGGGGCTGAGGGTCTGACAGGACAGCCCTAGGAGAAGCCCAAACATGGTGTTGCCTTCTCTGAGTCTGTAATTTGTATTTCCCCCCTGCCTTTGGGACTCTGTGGTCCTCTGGGGTTGTGCAGATGGGCCTTTAATAGGCTGATGGCCCCTGAGAAGAGCCTGCAAGGAGCCAGGATGGAGTATTACTTGGGCATCCCCTCTTGCTATTGCTTCCCTGTTCTCTATGTGATCTTTTGATCACATAACCTAACAGTATCCACACAGGGACAAAAGTTTAGTCAACTATTCCTGTCGATATTTTAACAAAGAAGCATCTCTGGTTTGCAGGTCATATAGTCACAGGTGAATCAGGTGTGCTGATTTCTCTTGGGGATCTTTCAATTCAGGATAAACCTCAATGGTACACACAAAGGTGTCAGACTGCGTGGATGCCTTTTCCATGTGGTGTCTAGAGCAACCACCCAGCACTGTGCTCAGGACAGGAATGACTCTGCTGAAGTCCCTGCATGAATTTGACTGGCTTCGGGATGCTCTGAGGCCCCACCTGCAAGGAACAGTAGGGAAGGCAGTGCATGCTGACGTCCCCTTGCTCTTGTTATTTTGTCCTTCAGCTACTTGGTCCACCTCTCTCCTACCTTCTCTCCTGTAGCTGAGTCTCTTGCTCTCTTATCAAAAAGACTTGAACAAAAGGAAAAGAGATCATTTACCTTGGACCAGCTTCCAGCACTTGCAGCACGTCATGGACTGCAGATGAACTTATTGTTTCAATTTTACTAGATACCTTCAAGTCATGACCTGTCAATTCTCAAAGCTATTAAGGATTTCTCTCTCATTCCCTTTATGATGAATATAAGGACAGAGCTTTCAACTCCTCTGGGAAAAAGTTATTAGATTTCTTTTTTTCCCAAGGAGAATTTGGCAGAGAGAGTATAAACATTTCCGTGCCCACCTGATTCTTCCTAGGAATTTTCCTTTTGAGCTTCCCAGCTCCCTGCCTCCTCACATCAGTAACACACCAGTCCCATGTTACCAGGTAGGATCTGACCCTGCTGAGCTCAACAAAATCCTCAACCAAGATGTGACATCTTCCTGAGTTTCCAGTCCCCACTCCTTCACTCGTTCAGCTGGCAACATAGATGGGGACCACCTCTCCATTCAAGCAGTACAGACCCAAAGTGTAGATCAAGATCAGAGGACAAAGTTCTTGAGGAGCCAAAGGTGCTGTGATCTGTGCCACAGGTCCCAACAAGCTGCTTTAAAGGAGAAGGAGATGGGGTCATTCAGGCTGAGTGCTCCTTCAAGCTTAGTGCTTTGAAGTAATTCTTGTACCATTTTTGGAGAACATTTTTTGTATGGGGAAGTTTCTATGACTCCTTGCAGATGTCTCATTTGGCCCCTGTGTCTATGGAAATGCAGCAATTGGGAAAGCAACAGGCCAGCCAAGGAATTCTTCCCCAGGTAGGGCCTCCTATCTCATTGTTCCCCACAGGGTCACAGGTGACCACACTGCTAAAGCAACACTTTGCCAGGGAACGTGTGTTTGTGTAGTGTCCTCCCGTCTTGCCTGGAGCCTCAGGGGACCCAGGGGTGTGCAAGGAAGGATGGTGAGACTCCAAAACATCATCAGATTACATTTGTTTACTGACACAGAACCAGAGTGATGGCATCGTTCACAATTATGGCATGTCTATTTCTCATTCTAGGAAGCACAGCAAACAAATTAATTGAATTTCACTGCATCACTGGCATGTAATAAACTCATCTGATTGTTAGTCTCTCTCACAAAGACCCAGTCCCCAGAGTCAAGGTATGACAGAACTAATTCAACTTTTGTTAACCAAATAATATGTTTCCAGCCTTTGGCTAGGCAATCAGGCATGAAAAGGAGGTTCCTTGGATGCCACAAATCCGGAAGATGCATAAAGTACCTCAGCTTTTTGGTATATTTATTTTGCAATTAATAACTGATTAAGTTAATCTCACTAGTAGGGAGGCTGACATTATTATTGGGGTTACAAGTACTCGAGGAAGCTTAGGAGAGCTCTATGCATATTTGGAGGGACCCATAAACAAACTGAAGCCATAAACAGAGTATACACTGACAATAAAATGTGTCCAAAGCTCTGAAATAACCTGAAGGGTCTGGCCAAAACTGCAATGGCTCCTGAATGAAGACCTCCTGAGTCAGGATGTCAGGAAAAATCCCAGAAAGCAGTGTGCTTTGACTCCATGTTGCTCATTTTTCTTCCTCCCAAAGGACATGTATGTAGATTTGTAGTATAGCGGGGAATTCCCGAACAGGAAAACAGGAAGGTGCATGAGGTCAAATTGCACTTTCCACTGGTCACCACAGATCCCACAGTCTTCAGCCAAAATAATCTAGATTTAATTTTTTTTTAACCAAAAGTTTTTGCTACAGTTATTTTAAAAGGGAAAAGATAGTCTTTATTAAAACATAAAAGAGAAGACAATGGGACAGTAGGAACAAATCATGGCTCCTGGGAGGCATTGCATTTGTCAATAGTCTAGTCAAAAAAGTCATGCAGATTTATCCCTTTAGAAAAGAAGTACATGCGCTATTTCAATAAACCATTTTAAATAGAAATTGTGCAATCAGCCTTAAAGGAATGAAAAAAACCTCCAGCCTTTTGAGATTTCTTTGTCTGACAGAAAGCAGTAGCATTAAACCCCTTTCCATCCATCCCTAAATCCATTCTTTACCAGGCAGCATTTCTCCATCTAAATTGCAATCCAAAAGGTGAGACCTCACCGTGGGCAGCATGACCTGGGAACTGGGACGCGTGAGTTCACCTTCTGTCTCATGGAAAAGCTGGTTTGTGAAGACCATGTACACTGATGAATGATAGCTAAAGAGAAGGACTAGGGGTCAGGATGTCTCAGTTCTCTGCTAGGACCTGGCAAGGAAGCAGTATGAGATAAGCAGGAAATACATCTATGCTTGCAAACCACTTGCAGAAGATGCTAAAACCATTGTGAAAGAAATATGCCATGAGCACCAGAGCCTGTTACCCGCAATGCCAGCAGTCCATACTGAGGACAGCGAGAGAAATGAGGGAGATGCTGATCACATAAGATGACCACAAGGCTCTAAGATGTGACTTCGAGTTACAGATCCTCAGCACATTGTGGCACCTGAAAGCCTGCTGGGGCTCATCAGTCCCAAATTGTAGCTGCATTACCATCCTGCAGTCTCTGCTCCAGAGTATCAAAGTGCCTAGAGAAGTGCGTGCATCACATGACCTACCAAACAGGAGTCCTGAGCCAAGCTCTGGGGGCCAAGGAGGTAGATTCAGATGAGCTGGGACTGCGGAGACAGGCTGGGGCAAGAGGGAGGGCCAGAGAGTCTGCCCACAGCACCAAAGCAAAGAGATGGGGTGAAGAGCAGGATCTGCTCACATCCAGGCCCTCAATCAACCTTTTCTAGTCCTTATAAATAATGCAGCACTGTCTTCTAACTGTCCCCAGGGAAGAAGGGTTGTTTGCAGGGATCTTCATCCTCTGTTATCCAGACCTCCATCATCTCCTACCTCTCCACTGCCCCTTGTTTGACTTTGGTGACAGCAACAAAGGACAAAGACTGCTGTCCCAGCAGCATCAGTGTGGATGCAGCCTTCAGCACCTTTGCAGGGGTGGCTGTGGTAAGCAGGAGGAGGGCAAAGCTGTGGGTAGCACCTCTGGGGAGGAGAGGCAGCAAGGAAAAGCAACTGGCTTTGCTGACAGAAAAGAGCTTAACAGTGAACCACGACCACCACAGCTATATGTCCCTTGGTATCTGTACCTTCACCCCTTGTTGCTTGCTCCAGCACAGCTGAATATCTTGCGGCTTGGGGAGCTCAAAAGTGGGGTTTATAAACCATGTGCTTGCATCTGTGTCTGGTCCCACCACTCATAGTCCCTCTTCTGATTCATTCCAGATGTTTGCACACTGAGTCACAGTCAGGTAGCACAGAGGGCCTACCTCTGTCCAGCCCTGAGGTTTCACTGCTGGTTTCAGCTGCAGTGCACCCTTTCTGAGGCTGCCAGAAGCCAGGCAAGAGGCAGGCAGGAGAGGTGGAAAGGACATGAGAGTTCAAAAGCAGGACCTGAATTGTCATCCTGTTTGCTTATCTGCTGGCCTGCTAGAGAGACTGGGCCAGAATCTGAAAATATGTTTACGCAGAGATACCAGCAGAGAAACTGAAATTATTTATCTAGCTGGCTAGGTGATGAAGGTCTGCAGAGATCAGTACTGAACCCGAAATTGTCTGTCAGCTCATCTGTGCATCACCAGGACAGGGACCCAGAGGGATCAGTACAGAATTCAAAATTATGTGTCTATTCACGCTTCAGCCTATTTACTTTCCCAGGTCTGAGACATGAAGCAAGCCAGCAGAAACATGAAGTACATCTCTCAGATTGGGGCCAGCCTGCTCTTGAGTGATATAAAATGCTACAAATTGTCAGAGCATCACTGCGGTTGTTGGAGACTTCACTATTTACAAGGGAATTGCTAAAACATACTGTTTCAACAATGTCCGGAGCCACTATGTGTTAAAAAAGGGATCACGTGGGCCCATTCCCTCAACTGTCTAAAGTTTTTGTCCATTTATACACAGCCACTCCCTCCATCTGATCCTATCATTATTTCCTCATGTGTCTCCCTCCTCACAAAGGGAGTGGGAAGGAAAGTCGATTGGGTCTAGCCATGAGCTTTTTAGTGTAAATAAGAGATCCTCTTTCCCCATGGGATATTAGTGGCTAAATCCCCAGATCCCCATTTCCTGGGCTCCTCAACTAGAAGCATAGCACCTCACTTTCTTGCTGGAAGAAAGGACGGGAGTCCAGGGCCACAGCCCTGCAATGAACTGCTGTGAGCCTGTAGTTTTCTTGGCCCCTCTTTGTGAGATAAGGGTTTAAATGTGCTCAACGTCACAAAATGTCTAATTGACCAGGTGTCTTACAATAGTAATTTGGCTGATAGGTGAAAAGGATGGATCAAGAGGATTTGTGAGGTGTTCACACAGGATGTGCTAATGACCACCTCTGTCACTTTGTTGCCTTAGTTTCACTGCATTTCCAAAGTAGCAGGACACCTCTCTTCAAGGAAAGCTAAGGCTTATTGTAATCACCCTCTATCAATCATGTCCAGAAAATAAAGATGCGTTTTTCTTGCAAAGTACTTATCGATGCCTATTTTCAACAATCTCAAGGAAAACTCCACATTCCTCGTCTGTAAGTGTTTAAGCAGCAGATTGCTTGACAGTAAGCAGGGAATTTGCTCTCCCAACAAGGTCCCAGGGGCACTGAAGTGTGTAAGGAGCTGGCAATGCGCTTTCATGCCAGCCAAAAATATTTCATGTAGTCGGTGCCGAAAACAAAAGCCATGATAATGCATTGCTCTCCATGACAACTCTGCTCTCTCTCTGCTCTCCGTGACAACGGGCTGCTCTTCTGGAGCCAGTCCCTAAAAGTGTGGAATTATGCACACACAGGGATTTTGCTGAGATCAGGCCAGAAAGGACTGCAGGGCTTTAAGACACTTTTCTTTCTTATTGGAGAAAACCCAGTGTGTGAGAAATGGTGGAGCTTTTGGCAGCATCGAGCAGCTGTTTCAAGGCAAATTCAAATGCAAGTTAAGGAGAATAGAAATGACTACAGAACAGTTCAGCTTTTGTAAGATTCACAGTGAATCAAATCTTTGACAGCAGACAGCTGCAACATCTATTGATCAATGTTTTGAGCAAAAAAATAGAAAGTCATGGCTGTATCGATTGGCCATTTGTCATATAAAATGTGTTTTAAAGAAAGAAGAGGAGACAAGCATAGCCTTAGCTCTTGTGTATGGTAAATGGACGCCCATTTCTCTGACAAACCCCTGTACCTGCAGGCAGAACAATTGGCAGCACAGCCAGCTGTGCCAACAGCTGGGCAGAGCACTTCCATTCACATTTCTAGAATTCAACATTTTGATTCCTCTCCCCTCTCCCCCCATCTCTGATCACTTTCTGCAGCAATTGCTGCTTTTTCCCATTATGGTTACATTGCATCAGTGCTTCTGAATAGTTGTAATTTGGTTTTCTCACATGGTCCCCCTGGTCCAGGCTCTTGCTGGTCCAGATTCCCCAGCCCATGTGTGCTCTGCTCCTCCAAGAGATCCTTTGCTGCTCCTTTTGCAGAGGAGAAAGAAGGGTGCAGCAGAGGACCTGCAACCATGGCAGAGAGAACAGAAGTGCAGGGCAAGTTTCCAAGTAGGAACATGTCAGTTATTAACCAAAACATAACAATTTTCAGCTGAAAAGTTATCAGTACTCAAATTTGCACCCATCTTTTATTTCCCCCTCCTGCTCCCCTTATTCCAGACCCTCCAGATAATACATCACCAATACAACATTTAGGAATAGAATCATAGAATCACAAAATCGTTTAGGTTGGAAGAGACCTTTAAGTTCATCGAATCCAACCGTTAATCTAGCACTGCCAAGTCCACCACTAAACCATGTCCCTAAGCGCCACATCTACACGTCTTTTAAATGCCTCGGGGGTGGGGTACTCCACCACTTCCCGGGCCAGCCTGTTCCAGGGCCTGACAGACCTTTCAGTGAAGAAATGTTTCCTGATATCCAATCTAAACCCCCCCTGGTGCAACTTGAGGCCCTTTCCTCTTGTCCTATTGCCTGTTACTTGGGAGAGGAGACCCACACCCACCTTACTACAACCTCCTTTCAGGTAGCTGTAGAGACTGATAAGGTCTCCCCTCAGCCTCTTTTTCTCCAGACTAACCAACCCTGGTTTCCCCAGCCGCTCCTCATAGGACTTGTGCTTCCCTGGACACGCTTTGTAGTGAGGGGCCCAAAACTGAGCACAACGCTCGAGGTGTGGCCTTGCCAGTGGGGGATGATCACTTCCCTAGTCCTGCTGGCCACACTATTCCTGATACAAGCCAGGGTGAGAGTGAGAAGCATGGAAAACAGTGGGGTGAATATGAAAAAGCAACATTATTTTTGTTTAATGTTAATATGCCACTGAGTCCTGGAAACAGATTACTTCAGCCCCTGCCACAATAGGCATAGTACAGACAAAAAGTAAATGACTCTTATGCCATGAAGTGGTTCCTAGCAGCATGCAAAAGCCCTACCCTAGTGGAAGGGAATACATGCATATTCAAAGCCATATACCAAAGTAATGAAGAAAAGAGAAGCAATACTTTCCTTTGACTTGGAATTCCCACTTCTGCTCAGCTGGGAATAGAGGCGTAATTAATCAAAATGCTTAAATAAGTTTCTCTCTGCCTTAATCTGAGCTGTGCAAATAAATAATTTTTCAGTTCAGTGGCTGAACCAAAATAATAATAATTTTAGAAATATTTTTAAGTTGTCTGAAATGAAACTTCAGGCTTCCTCAAATATTTTCAGTGAGCAGAAACATTTGATTTAACTGAAATGAGATGGTGACTCTTAACTTTAATTGCTCATTATTTATTTTAAACACAGAGAGCTAAATTTGTCCTTAAAAGGTTGTTTTGAAGGGAAAAATCAAAACAGATCTCTTAAGAGAAGTGTTCAAATTAATAGTTTTGGCCGTCCTATATATTTCCCCAATTTCTGGCTTATTTTTTCACCAAATTAATACTTAACATGATCACCCCAACTGGCATCCCCTAGCAGCAGAACAAGCTTGTCCAAAACAACTGCCATCCAGCTGTGTCTAACACTTCCCAAATCACTTTTGCAAAGGTTTTTCCAGAACTTTCTACAACCTTAGCAGTGCAGAGCAAGGGGTAAGAGGGATGGGAAGAGAAACATATTGTCTTGGAGGGACTGCTTGAAACCATGACATGTTGTTCCTCCAGAGCAATCACCTCTACTGTTTAAACATGATGCAGAAATTACATCACAAAAATGCTTGCTCAAACTTCCCCAATTTGCCCTCAGCTTACTTTCACCACATTTAGAAAAACAGGTATTACCAGGGCCAAGAAAAACTCAGAGGTAAGCCCTTCATTTGGCTGAAGCCAGCTTGTGCCTTGGTGGAAGTATAGTCATGGATGTACTGGGCGATGCCCATGGCCTTGTATCAGTATTGTGAGATGCAGCAATGGTTGTATGGCTGCCCAGCCCCCCTTGGCCCCCAAAATGTGCATTTTCACCATTTAGCATAACTCATTTCTATCTGTTCTTCTTATCCATCCTCTCTCCCCACAGAGGGAGTCCATGGAGTCAAAGGCTGAGAGACTCAGCAGTCTGGCAGGGTCCTCACCTTGTCCAGCCATGGTACCGAGGTGACTAACTCTGTCAGTGTCACTCAGGGATCCAGGCACCCACCGCAGTGCCTGCTCAGCACCCTCAGCCCGTTAAGCGTCGTGAGCATCTTCTACTATTTGATCGCATCTGCAAATGCCAGGTCGTGTTTTACTGCCATCTCCTGTGAAAGCTGGATGTGCATGAGGAGCAGGAGGCTGCCTGGGATGCCTGGCTGGGCTGGGGGGGTGCTGGCTAGGGCTGGAGACTGAGAAACACCACTGTTCCTTTGATGGAAAAGGCTCTAACAACCCCCCAGCATTCATGTGCCTATGTAGCCAGCCCTATTTTTAGTAATTCTGAGGCCCAGATTCATGCTATTTAAAATCTGGATGCCTAACGAAGAGAGAGAGATATTCTTCCAGACAGGCTGGGAGCTGGCTCGGACCTGAGCCTCCCTCTCTCCCTCATCAGTGGGAAGAGCTGAGGGATGCTGTGCAATTAATTTGCCTGTGCCCAGTAAGTAAGTCCCTGAAGTGGATTCAGCAGTGAGTGTTAAATTTTGCCATTCAAAGTGCTCAAGTTTGGAAACGAGCCCCCACACATGAGCCATTCACAATGCAGGGTTAACCACAGCCACACAGGGGTTAGAAAAGTCGCCTTTACTAGAAGTCTGCAGCCCAAACGTCACCTAGCAGTTCTGTACGGCAGAAGAAGCTCCCGATAAAACTGCCAATTCACCATACCCACAGGAATCACACCTACTTTATTCGGTGGCGCCAAGTCAGTTTAAGCGTAGTACCTTTTATTAAACCAACCAATGGATTCAGCATGAAACAAACTGCTTTTCAGGCACACACACCTGTCTTCAGGTTTGGGATAGATGTACAAGCTGCAGTGCTAAATACAAACTGAGAACAACTGCTCAGGATTTAATTTGATTCATTAACTTGGTGAGAAAAGGTAGTTGGTACCCAGTAAGTGAGGGAGGGACATTTTTAGCATGAGGAGAGGTAAAAAAGTCTTTCAGTCCTCTGGGAGAGAGAGGGAGAGAGAAAAAGAAAGCAGCAGGTAATTTATTGCCAGCGGAACAAGAAGCTGTTAGCTGAGAGGAGGGGATAAGGATTATAAAGTGCCATAAAACCAATATCTCTATAGAGCCTGTGATGTTTAGTGTCCTGAGCTATGAATTTCTGTTCCCTGTCTTGTCTCTTGCTGCTCCTTTTTCAGACATGAAGAAGGACCTGGGAGCTCTAAAGCCTGTCCCTTTTATCCACCTCTGTGAATTGCTTTCATAAAAGATATTACCTCTTCTGATGAATCTTGCCTCCAGCACCTCCTTGGAGCCCAGATACTCCCAGCATAGCAGCACAGAACTCAGGGCTTGATCCTGCCCCCACTCACACAGCAACCCAGTGCACGATGAGCATAAAATGCTTCCAGGGCAGAAGGAGATGGACTGCCCTGCCTTATCCCTCCCTGTGCCCGGCTGCGGATGACTGGCCATAAAGTAGGGCTATGGAGATGCACAACCTGCTGTTGTCTCCTTGTAGGACTAAACCCAGTCCCTCCTGCAAAATGCAGCAGCTTCCTTTCGCTCTGGAGGTCAGGGAGTTTATATCTGCTGGTCTACAAAACTGATGTGGTTAAACCAGAAGGAACTGGTAGCCATGTAAACTCAAGCCTTCAGGCATCCACTCAGGGACTTTTCAAACTGAACTTGTAATGGGAGAACTGTTTTTCTATCATCTAGAGCATCCCTGCAGCCAGGCCCTTGCCCTCCAGCTTGTCTTGGAGGAAAGAAAAGCTGCAGCACACACAGAAACCACTCTCTGAGTGCACACCACTGAAGAGGACTTCTCTTTGGATGAGGAAGGCTTTTCCCACCTACTTCCCACCATATGGCCTCACGCGAGAGCCAAAAGCGGCACTTACTCGCCTGCGGCACAGCATCAGGGATCTGCTACAGCAGGGAAAACAGCATTCACATCCCTTCCCCTGCCTGCCCTTGGCCTGTCTCCAGCTTGCTCAGAGTGACTCACTTTCTGCGAGTTCCTGGCAAAAAAGGGAAAAAGTCAAAGCAGAAAATATCCTATATGAAGAAATTATAACAGGGGGAGGGAGGTGTGGGTTGTGAGGTGGTGTTTTTTTTCTTTCTTTTGCAGAGAGAATGAGAGAGAGAGGCTTCAAGTGAGAAAGTCTGATGCTGATGGCAAGTGAAACCATCAGCCCTTATTAAACTGCCGACAAGCACAGAGGTCTGCCGCCTTCTGCAGGTCTGCAACCTAGCACCAAGCCCGTGTTGACATTGCAGTGCCTTATCTGGATATCTCTGGCTCACTGCATTAAATCCCTTTCTCCCAAGACCTCTCACCTCAATGAGAAAGGTGGCTTCCAGGATGTTTTGGGGCTCAGAGTCAGGCTGTCCCTTGGTGCTGCCTTTCACCACTCTACCTTGGAAGGAGATCTGCTGAAGGATATCAGCTGACAAACAAGCCACAGAGACTTTCATGAAGTTACTATTCTCAGAAGCAGAAAACCCAGAAGTCAGGTTTCCAAAATTCAATTAGCTTAAAAACAGGAGTTTGAAAGATGGAACAAATGTTGGTATCTTCTCATTTTCCTTAGGGCCTTTGTGTCAAACCATTGCCTGCAGCCAAACAAGCTAGAAATGTAATGCTAAACAGAAATAAAATCTATGGCTCTCACTCAACCATATGACTCCCTGAGCTCAGATTAACAGTTAGGGATATCACGGCAGTCATTGGCACCTGCCACTGGTAGGACCAGGGAGGTAACAAAGCACAGTCTGGTTTTTCACCAGTGGGGCAAGGAGGTTCCCCAAGTCAGAGATGATACAAAAGGATGGGGCAGAGCCTTTGTAGCCCTTGACCATCTAGCTGAGGGGCTTGCTGCAATTGTGAGCAAGTCACCACTCCTGCCTTAATGTAGCCTGGAGGTCAACATGCATTGTATGATGATAACTTGACGATAACTTCCTCCACCAAGTGATAGAGGAGC
>JMFS01060410.1:0-26868 GCA_000699545.1 Podiceps cristatus | reverse complement strand
AAAAAAAAAAAAAAAAAAATGTGTTTTAACAAAGGAATTCAGAATATATTGATATTATTCTTTTCAACAGAAAACCTTCTTCAAAGGTAAAATAGCTAATAATTATGACATTGGTGATTGTGTGTTTCAAATTTCTGTATTCACTTTAGCTGTGATTATTGGAGGTATATTATTCACTAATCTAGCACTTTCCAAAATCAAACCTATGGTCAGTGAACAGTAATTTATGCATTTGCTTTTGCTTTCTGCCACTATGTACCAATGCAAGCTGTGCTTAACCAATGTTAACTCTTTCATTTAGATTAAAATAAAGGAATGAAATGCAATCATTCATTTTGACAGACGCAAAAATTGAATGTTGTTTTGTTCTCTTTGCATCTTCTTCTGTTGAAATCAATTTAAAATTCCTGTTATGTTTAATAGAAGAAATATCACAATCCTTACCAGGGATGCTTACAGCATCTGTAAAAGTATGAAGGGGGTGAAAGCCATTAGGTGAAAGTCCACAGCAGGCACTCCAGTATAGGTAGGCTAGCAACTGAGTTTTGACTACCTTGGCTACCTTTCTTGACTACCTAAGAAAAACGTGTTTGTGCCAAGTTTTTTCTCTACTGAGCCCCTAAGCTCGTATCCTCAATGGTAGAACTGCGCGTATCCATGTTAAACCTGCTTGTTTCACAGCCATGTAAACGAACGAGCAATATTAAACTGTTAAGGAATGAATGGCTTCACAACACTTGTTTAGTGTTTCACAGTCCCTGGCTTGCTCATGGCCCCTCAGGGTACCAGCCCAGTCCTGAAGGATGCTATGAATATGGTAGAGATGGCTCCAGCTTTCTACTGGGCTCCATGGTTAAGTATCTGTCCGCTAGACTCCTTCATCTCTTGACACAGTTTGAAAGGAAATTAATGAAGTCTCATTAGAGAGTTGGTGTTCAACTTCCCACCTGGATTGTGAAAACCAGAGTTTATACACACAGAAAGAGAGAAACCCTCTATTGTTAGGATACCCAAACTTGTTTCTCCTTTGGCCTCAGAGTGCAGGCCCTCCTATGTGGAGGCTGCAGCTCCGCAAGCTCTGAGCTGCTCCAGGCATCCTGGAAAACATCCATTCTGTCCGGACCTTGCCAAAGTACGTGTCACTGATGGCTATATGGTTCTTGCCAGTGGGGACATCTGTGAGTGAAGGCTGTAATTAGATACCCTCAGCTCTTGCAGGCAGCGCATCTCAGCTGTGCAACCCATGTCAGAATGAGATGCTGGAACTCCTCTTCCCTGACCTGCCATGTAAAATAACGTGTCATAGAGAATACATTTCTTTTCACTTACTTGCTGGGGAAAATAATTTACTACCTAATTACCAAAAAACTCTGCCTCAGGAGTGAAATAGCAGGTCGGCCTCTGCTAGGGCCAAAGTTGAGTTTGCCAGAACATTTACTTCAGCCCTCACCCTCATCAATGTTTCCAGAACTTCTCCTACCCATTTTCCACTGCATAACTTGATTTTCTGTTTGGACTAGGCCAAGCTTGAAGAAACTTGGAACTGAGTTCATCAGGTGTAGCTGACAGTTCCCCATCTTCCCGACGTGCAGTGCTGATGAGATGTTACTGCCCAAAGTAATGAAAAGCAGCTGCTTCTTACCCGTAAAGAAAAACAGAGTTGCTGCAGTTTACTTGGAGGTGAATTTGATAAGGCTATCTTTCTTTTTACAAAAGTTCACTGCATGTATTTTGCTCTTTAGTTGAAGAGACATAAATAGAATTAAATTAATGTGCCTAGAAAATTCTGAATGTACTTTCCTGTTTCAAGCATTTGCGTACAGGGATTACCACTCGGCTTCGTAGGGATTTCCTGTAAGGTATCATCTGTCTATGATACCTGGGGGTTTCAGTCATGTATGTAAATATAAATAATACATTATTACTAAAAATTAACATATCAACACACTAAGTGTTTGAGAGACCATCAGGACATTTAAGAAATCCATGGAATAAAGAGCGTAAGTGTTTAGATTTGATGATGTTTTAGTGATGCAAATGTCTGAATTCACAGACAAATCACAACCACTTCATTCCCTCAGTCTACAGACTCCTTAAGCCCTCAAGGATATAGGAACTAGGTTTTTAAGAAGCTCTCCTGTCTTTGTATACCTGCAAGCTGTTGACAAAATAAAGATTATTTATGAATTACTTAACGAACTAAGCACAGTAATTATCTTTCTTGTACCTGCAACAAGACAATGGCAGAAGTATATGCCAACAAGTTTTGCTAGCCTGGAAAGAGCTATGCCCATGCAAAAGAAATTGCTTATTTGTTTTCACCTTTTATTTCTTCACGTGTGTTGTGTATGCACATTTTTTGCCAAACTACCTTTCTCAGAAAATTGAAAGTTTTCTTCATTATTGTTTGTATTTTTTAACTGTACACCATGAGTCTTGATTGTATCAGAACTAAGTCCCCTATATAAAGTCCTTTCAAATAAAACAAGCAAAAACCAAAATCTATTCATCTCCAGGAGGTTAAATCACATAAGAAATAGGTTGAGATTATAGGATGGATCTTGGTGAAGGGGGAGCTTATCTGAGAGGCAGAAGATAAGTGTAAAGCCTGCAGTCACAGTGACAAAAAAGACTTCTGGAATAAGAAAAGATCTCTTTGTAAGTCAAGTCACTGTGACTGACAGTCTGAAAAAAGGGAAAAATAAAATTGCAGAGAATAAGGCTTGTTAAGTGGGAAAAGATGAAGAGAAGAAATGAAATATATAGTTAAGGAAAAGCAAAATAAGAACAGAGCAATCTCTTTGTATTTTATGGGCCCTCAAGTACATATTTTCAGTGTTTTAGAGGAGTACAATAGCTATGTAACCAGATCTTTAATATTGTATATAGGTAATAAATGTGATTATTCAGACCTGTTTGATAATGGAGTGACTTTAAAGAGTGAAATACTCATCAATAATGTCCAATATGACCTTTCTTCTTAACCTCAGCCTCTGTCTTCAGGTCAAGGCTGATGCGGCTGTCCCCTTGACTTCTAGTGGACAAATACGATGTTTGGATCACGGCTGTGTGACAACAGAAAGTGTACTAGTAGGGCATGTTCTGTTTTCTTTTTCCACAAAAACTCTACTTTCTTGCTTTTACTGTGCTGGTGGGTTTTTTCCATCACGTAGAGTAAATATATTCAGTGCACCTGTTTGGCGTTTTTCACTTTGTAGTAGAAAAAAAAAAAAAAGTTTGGGAAGCCAGAGGAGGTGCTTACCTACAAGCCTAAGAGTTGGTGTCTCTGCAGGTGCAAGAGGCCAGATTATTAACAGTGCCAAATTAACGACGTATCATGGACCCAGAGCAAGGGCCAGGTGAAAGATGGACTGGAGGAGTAGAGGAATGGAATGGGGAGGGTCTCCTAGTAGCTATACAAAGGAAGAATATTTCTAACTATGTTTGCTATTAGTAACTATATTAGCCACAGGAGTTCTTCAGAAGTGAGCTGGGTACATTTCAGGAACACATATTTGATATACAGGTTGGGAAATGTCAAGATACTCCCATCTATCATCTATGTGTATTATAATGACTGACACTCTGTTAAACTGATTGTACAGACACTGCCCAACTAGCTTCACGTAATTTATTCTTCTGCATAAAACCTTTTTTTTTTTTTTTTTTCACATCCACGGAACAAAAATTGCTTTGCTGATACTGTGCTTTCTCTGTGAAAAGTAAAATTTGGTTTACTAATCTCAGCCAGGCATTGTCAGTAAGCTTATTGAGCATTTAAACTTTACAGATCACATCAGCTTGAGCTAACATGTGGTTTGTTCCATTCAGTGATCCTGCATCTTATTTTGAGTGTTCTTGTAGGATTTAAACAATTCCTCTTCTATATCATATTCAGCTTACCTGGAGCACAAATACTGGGTTTTATAAGAAAATTTATGACACTATAAAGATGCTTGGCAGAAGACACAAAGCTAATTAGCAGTCTTAGCTACACAATTCCAACTTACATTAATTGGAACTATTTGGCTAAATCTTGGACTAGAAGATCATTGTAGGCCCCTTCCAACTGAAATATTGTATTCTAATTTCCTCAGCTTTTGAGTATCTCAGTTCTTGTTATTATGCAAATCTAAATCCATCCATTCTTCTTCTGGCAAATTGCTGTGCAGGAAAGCATAGCTAACTTAATTCATTAATCCCTGCTCCTGAAGTACAAACATCTATCACCTGAGCTAGTTAGACAGTAGGTAGTTTTGTGCTCTTTCAAGCTGCTGTATCAGAGTGAGAGACAATATACTTGTAAATGCACAGGAAGTCTGGATATGTTTTGTCTGCTAACACTACATGAATAAGAAAATTACACCCCATTATAGCCCATATAATTTCTCTTAAGTTCTACTTTCCATTCTTGTTAAGTTTGAACTTCATAGTAGCTTACTACTCCAAGTTATATTCAGATTATTTCTTGATTTATTTTTTTATTATTATTTTGGGTGTGTATCATGTGCTTTAACTAGTCTAGGACTATCATGTTCAATGTCATAATTTGTGTTAAGATTCATAGTAATTTTCTTTAGGAAGGATTCTGAATACATTCACAGTGCTTTGGCTGGGCAAACCTCCTAGCCTGATGCATCCAAATGAGAACCAAGTCAAATATGCCTCAGCTGAGAAACGCCAGGCACCTGGCTGCCCGGGAGGCAATGCTGTTAGTCCTTATCTCACAGCTGAGAATCATGTCTGGCTGTAGAAATATTCCTTTGCTCCACTCTTGTTCAAATCACAAGTGCTATAAGCTAACCTGTTTGAATTTACACTGAAGGAGGAAAGAAATACATTGGTATGCATTTGTCTGAGTCGGCTTTTCTCTGACATCCCAAAGAGTTCCCAGGCATAAATAAAAATGACTAAAGGCAGTAGTCGAGCCGGGCTCAGGTTCAGGGATTTGAATAATTTATGAGCGAGGACTCTTAACGCTGCTCTGTAAGCGCGTTCTCTTGTCCCTGTTAATATACCTTGGGTAGTGAAACAGTAGGCAGCTTGACTTGATAAGCAAGGATGATCCTGATTCAAAGCATCAGAAGACAAAGTATGCGCAGGTTGTAATGCCACACTGGGTGCCAAATGCTGTTTTTAATGTAAAAAGGAGTTATCTTTAGAATTTAGCATGAAGAAGGGATGTTCCAAAAGCCAGGAAGCAAATCTTTCCTGGTGAAATCCACACGCAAATGTAACTATAAGGTTTGAAATTTTGTCCTCTCTCAACTCAGTGGCAAAGTTCCCTCTGGTTTGAGCCAGGATTTTGCCTAGCATGCATGACTGACTGCGCTGTATGCGTGCCTTTCCGTATACATGTCTTTATTTCATCTAAGCATTTCCTGGGGGAAGATCTGAAATTTAATTCCCCAAACAGTGCAGTGACTTTCCTTCAAAATTTGCAGACGCGTTGCTGTAAGAAAAAATCACCACCCCTTTGGCAGTTTCTGGCAACCTTTGCAGCTCAGTAGTTAAATCATAAATTCCAATCAAATTCTTTAATAAAGTGTCACCAAAAGCTCCAGGGTCACATGCCTAGCTCTTAAAACCCCGGAATAGTTTCTTTAGCACTGACTTTATAGTGACCGCAGACCTACCCTTCACTAGTCAGGTCTGTTGTGACTGACTTAATCTGGATGAACCACTTTTATCGCTAGCCACACACTTCGGTGCCCCATTTCCATAAAGCCTTAGAGCAACTATTAGTAGCTATTAGTTTGTACCAATAATGTACCAATTTAGCACTACGAATGTTGCGATAGTTTCTATTACCACCTTGCAATAGTAACTCTTTAGGCACGTTTCTGACAGAGTTTATCAAAGATGAGACTTCTAAAACTCAGGCTAATTAATTTCAGCTGTATAGCACAGGTGATGTAGAAAAAAAATGTAAATGCATGCACTATCACTTTTAGTTCATGCATTTTAATATGATTTTGAACTTAGTTTTCTTGTGTGTCATTCTTTCTGTTATCACTCTTGTCTGTTGTCCATCATGTCTTTAAGGATAGCATTGTTAATATAAAGCCTTAGTCTGATGAGATGCTAATTGCCTATAGTTTCCGTAAATTCCTAACAAAACTCTTTACACTGAACTAGCCAAAGATAACAGCATCAAAGTACGCGACTAAGATGCAAAACAGGCATAGCAAGATGGCTTTTTTCTTTTTGAAACAGTGACAGGACCGTAAGGGTAGCTTCTTTTATTCCCTGATGATTTGCAAAGTTGGTATTTAATTTTACGGTAAATAATTTTTTAACTATTAATTTTAATTTTATTTTTAACATTTTCTTTTACAGTAAAAGTATTTTTACAGTACCTACCAACTTTTACCACCCCGGTTGAGGTTCCCTTGGGGAGAGCGAGAGCCGTGTCCCTGGGAGCAGTAGGTGGCAGTGCTGTCTCTGCTCTCAGTTTTAAGGCACCGCAGTAGCACAGCTCAAAGAAGCTGTGTTTCGTATAATTTAATGAATTATATGTGATAGTTCTGCCAACTGCACTCATCAGGGTGGTGTGAACTTGCCCTCCAGACTGAACATTAAGATTCTCTGTGTGAAATTCCTCCAAGTTGTGCATATGGTTTTTGCTCAAGTGTACGTAGCAAGGAGTATAGGTATATAGGTATATAGCAAGGAGTACAAGTGACTGTTCATTATTTTTATTTTTAACCTGGGATTTATTTACCTAAAAGTGAATAAACTGTACATCTTTACTGATGCCATTGGCAGCCATCACTGGCAGGCGCAGTTGCCATCTATTCCTAGAGGTTTTTTTTTAAAAAAAAAATTCTACCACTATTGTGGAAGTATAAAATTGTTCCAGAATCACATGATTAATTAGCAATTACTTTCATTTCAGCTCTTTTCTCAGCAGTAAATACAGTAGCAATGTCATCAGCAGGAGCAAATACTAGAAATGCAGTAACACTAGTGCTGCACCAGATAACTGTAACTGTCAGGATGGCAGTAGATGGGATGCCTGGCCATGCATCTTCTCCAGGTCTACAAACTGTTTGTAGTCCACGGCTGTGAGGTCAAGTGAGACTGGTTGGCTCATGGCCACTCTGCTAATGGCTCGGGAGCAGGTTGTCTTGCAGAGAGTGCTAAGTGAAGTGGTCCAATGAAGAGCCAATACTTGAGATTAAAGATTAAGCTATGTAGATAATCAGGGGTTCAAAACCAGAGCTCACCCTCTCTCACCCTTCTGTCTGTCAGTACATCTATGCCAAATAGGACGTCTGCTACCTGCAAGGAGTGGGAGCAGGACGGGAGGAGGAGGGGAGCAGGAACAGAGCGACAGCAGCTGCTTAGCTTGTTGGAGAGCTTTGGGGAAAGGAATGGCTTGTTGCAAACTCATGCTGGGAGTAAGCCACAAGACCAGGCCTTCATGATGAGTGTGATGAGGTGCCTCAAGAGGTATCATCTGTTTAGTTTTTTGGGTTTTTTTTTTCCTCTCCTTTTTTTTGCCCTTATTTTGAATGACCAAAACAAAAGAAACAGTAAAACCAAGAAATGTTGTCTGTGTGTTCTCTGTTATCCCAAGAGGACTCACTTAAAGGATGAATTAGGCCTCTGGAGTTCAAGGAAAATAAGATAAAAGGCACAACTATAAACTGAGAGAATAAGTGAAGTGTTTTTCTTTGAAAGGATGAGATGTGAATCACTGAGGTCAACAGTTTCAGGACATGCTAAAACTAGATGCCTGCATAATCACTAAAGCATTTCTATCAGTTTATTTATTATAGAAATATGGACCTGGTTTTATCTTTAGTTTGGACTCCTCAAACGGGACATCTGAGTTACCTGATAGTCAATACATTTGATGCAGTGTCACCAAAATAAAGAAAATGCCTGGCCTTTTCACATTACACCCTGAAAAGACATACATGTCAAACTGGAGACACGTGGAAGTTCCCCCTGAGATTAATTTTAAAATTTATTCCTGTAAGTAATGATGTATTATGAAACATGTTTTTCAGGAGGGGTTTGGAGGAGAAGCAGTATTTTGGTGAATCAGCTGAGGAAGTCATTCCTTCCATAAGGCCAGATGGAAGCAGGAGAAGGAAATGAGCAGAGGATGTTGACCCAAGGGTCAGTGCTAGGACTGAAAGAAGGGAGGATTCTTGTCCATCATCCTGCTTTAGATTTATAAAGTAGATGGGCCGCATCTGGCAACAGGGGAACAGAGAGCATCAGCACAGATCAGCGTCAAGTGAGTGAAATTAGAAGAAATGAACACACTCACTCAGCAGCCTGGAGGAACTGCGGACCGCCATCGCCCCCCACACACACACCAGGATTTTGTTAGCATTTTGTTCTTTCTTATTCCATATATCAGTTGTTAATGCCCTCCCCATTGAATTATCTCTATGATGAAAATTCGCCTCTTGTCAGTCAGGCACCACAACCATGTATCACACTGCTGAATCAGGATCACAATGGCTTTAAAAATGTGTGACTGGCAACAGAACTTCAGAGCAAAAAAAAATACGCAAAGCCCAGCGGGGGGAAATATAGGAGAGTCCCGTCAAAGGCAGAGGAACCGATTATTTTATGATGTGTCTGCCAGCTTCAGCATTCTCACACACAAACAGAAAGAAGATGCAAATGTTATACGGCAGAATGAGGAACAAGTAAAATAAAGTATGGTATGTGTCACAAGAGGCTGTCAGTGCAGTCTTCTGACTGCTTAGTTCACAGAGGCAGTAGAGTCTTTTGAAGTTTCCTCTCCCCCCTTTTAATCAATCCCATTAGAACAAGTAGATCCGAGCTTCAAAGGTAGCAGAGCTTGTCAAAGAAGAAAGCTGCCTGCTCCTCAAACCCTGGATGGCAGCTTTATGTCCCACAGTGGTGGTTCCCACCTCAGGCTGCACAGCATCGTCAGGGTGGGCGTGATTACACAGCAAGTTCTGCACTCAGATTTCTTTGAAGGGCTTACGCACTCTCCCTAAATTATTATTGATCCTTTCCATTTGACAGGACTTCCAAAGACTTGAAAAGATACTCCATAAAGCATACTTCTGTAGCTTGATCCCTCACCTGTAAAGTCTAAATGAATCTACAGACTTGCTGCATTTGAACTGCTTTGTCTAGTTCTTTAGCTAATAAAGGTTTATTAATTAAAGTAATTGGTATACTTTCTTAATAAATGCCTGTACATTGTTTTTTAGTTGTATTCTTTCTAAAAGACTTTTCCTAGAACTTCCCTGCAGTAAAGGCAGTAGAGAATTTTGTGCAGGAAAGATGTGGTGTTTAGTTTGTTCACAAAACACCTCACTAGAGAACATCATTAATAATGGCATTTATTGACTATGGGGAGACAGAAGGTTAAGTACATTTCAGTATATTCCAAATCTGATCCATTGATTCTGCAGTCTGTTATTTCTGGAAAAGTTTTTTTAAAAAAACAAAACAAAACAAAACCAAACCCAAAAAAAACAGTCCTGAATACAGCACATCTCTGCTTCATTTTAACTCCACTTTCACACTTCTGCAGTTTGAATATGAACATCAACAAAAATTTGCTATTTGTTACACCTTTCTTGAAATATTAAAAAAATCAGATAGCTCAGCGTACACATTTCCCAGTTGGTGACCCTACTTCCTCTATTTGCAACTGGACTTCCATCATGTTTGAGCAACTACTCGCCAGTGTTGCAATCCCATTTGCAATGCAAACTGTAAGCCTGGGAATCACCTCTGAAGTATGACTTATTCTCATGGGCTTATTTTCGTGGTGTATTTAGACACCAGCTGTGCCAATCTAGGAAGTTTTCCAGAACACAAAGCAGATCATGAGCGGTGTGTCTGATAATGTATCCATGGACAGTGTGTTCACAGTTGCTTCTCTGGTCTTCAAAATACTAGTCAAATAGCAGTATTAGAATCTGTCACTGTTCTTGTTAAGGCCGTTTTTCCAAGTAGTATTGATTCAGTTAGAGCTAATTCAGGCAGGATGGATGAACTCAGTACCTCATGAAGTCAGAAAAGGGGAGGGATGAAATAAATCCCAAGAGGTCATCCTCCAATTCACCTCTGCATCGAGGCAGGATAAGAAACCTTGGACTGATCCTGGCAGACATCAACATAACACACTGGTGATGATTGCAGTGAAGGAAATTCCACAATATTCTTAAGTAGGGTATTTTCATGTTTCAGGACCCAGTACCCTTCCTGTTATGAAGGGGTTTTTTCACATAAACCAAGAATCTTTGATAAATACTTAGCAGATTTATTTTTCTCTTCTTTCTCAGTGGATACAGCCAAGTTGCTCAATATCCTCTTCTTCCTAAAATATACGGATTGTATTTTCATATCATGTACCCATATATGGGGCACTTTCACATTAAAGCTAAACCAGCCTGAAAGTTAGCTGCTGCCAAAATGAACCACCCTACTTTTTTCCCCATTCAGCTAGCCCTCATGTAATTGTGTTGAAACAGTTCAGAGGATGAAGTGGAGAAGTTTTCAGTTCTTTTGTAAAATTAGTTTTCTGCTGACTTGGCTCATCGAATCAGCCCCTGGGGAGGACATCAGACAAGTGCCAGTGGTTAGACTGGCTTAGCTGTGATGTGAAATGGCACAACTTTTCTTTCCTAGGCCAAATAAACCTCCGTGCACCTTTTCACAGGCCATGATTTCTAAGCCTTTTAATCACTCTTACGCTCCTCTGAATCTTCTCCAGTTTTTCTTTATCTTTTTCATACATGGTGCATTTAACATATTTTTATATCCAAAGAACGTTTAACATTTATAATTCAGTTATGAGTGAACAAGCCATCAGAAAGATTAAAAAGATTTGTTGTTGCTCATACGCTCTTCTGCCCATTTTTCCATGCCTAATTTGTGTGTGTCATTACTGCGACTTTGCCTACCTGTGTAATAATTTTGTTCACAAGATGGACGGATAAACACAAGCGTGCCACCCTGTGCCATGCTATTTCAGTTTAAGGAAGATCATTCTAATCTGCACCCTTCCCTGTGTGGTCACCGCTCATGTGGCCATCTCATCATGTTTAATTTTAACTTAGGACATCATCCGAATTCCAGCAGAACCTCTGGGAAGATTTTCTTTAGGTGGAGAAGAAAAATCCCCTTAAGTTTCCTTCAGTTTTGCTTTGTGTATACACTGACCTACATTGACAGTAAATATATGACAGATTCTCAGTCAGTCTTTCATGTAATCTGAACTCTTTGGGGGTTAATGGCTTCATGTAAGTATTATTTTGTGGCAATCTATATGAAGAAGATGTTAGGATTTGCTGTATTACGTCTTTTAGTTATTTATAAATAAATTATATTTCCCAGTATGGATTCACTCCTGATTCATATTCATATAGTTCTCTCAACACATGATCTAGACTCTTGAAGTATTTGTTTTTTTCTTTTAAAGCCATCACCACCTGAAGTCATGTAGTCAACTGAGAATTTAAGTTTTTACTATAATAGTTTCTTGATCTTATCACTGTAAAAATGCAGAAAATGTGAAGCCTGAGGATTCACAGCGAAGTTAAAGCAACAAAGGTCCCAAATATATGTGGTCTTTTAAATCCTATTGCTTATTAACAACTGCGAGGATGGAGTCAGTGCTAGGGTGTTTGCTGTGGATGAAACCCACACCAATAATGACTCCATCATTGTCTGTCTAGCTGAACTCGTAAACCACCGCAGACTGCCCTCACCTGTCAGTTGTTCTACCCTATGTGACCAGATCCTGCCGGGGATGAGCCGGCTTGCTCAGAAATGTTCAGAAATGCCTAATCTGTAGGTCAGGATTGCCAGGCTTTCCTGTCCTTCCCATGAAGGCTCTTGTGTGTCTCTCAGCGTACGGAACAGCAGCAGCCTGTGAGCAGGCTGTGGATACACTGACCTTCATGCTCAGAGACGATGTGGGTGGTGGGGACCTTCGGGCCAGGTCTCTCTACTACAGGATTCCTTGTAGTGTGATAACAGAGAGGGAGGAACCCCACTCACCTTTATATGCTGCCCACCCTCTTGTGAGGACCTAGTGAGCTTTTGAAGGCCATCTTTCCATACCCTTACGGGGATATCTCAGGGACTTTTGTCACAGCCCAGAAGCAGATTCTCCAGTTCAGCTTCCTTCCTCAGCCTCTTCTCTTTCCTCTCCTCCTTCAGCCTCACTAAGGAACCATCCACCTTCCCTAATTGATTCTGACTGGATAGGCTTCCCAAATTTGCAGGAAGAGTGTGGGGAAATAAGCCTGGTCCTCGTTAGTGCAGGAGGAACGGGGGCAGTGCAAGGCTGTGCTGTGCTTGGAAGGTGGAGGAGAGTCCTGTTGCCGAGGGTAGTAGGGAGAGACAGCAGGAAGCTGTGGGGAAAACCAACTTCCCGGCATCAGCCACCCCGTTCTTCCTCAGGAGTCCTTCCCTTGGCAGCAGCAGCTGCAGAGGAACGTGGAAGCCCAAAGCAGCGATGGGTGGCTCAGGCTAAAAACTACTGAGCTTTATTTCTTCATTTGTAGGCCACACGAGCAGCAAGCTCCCTCCTAGAAGTTACTGCCCAAGGCAGCTGCCTGCTTTTCTTATGCAGTGAAACAGCATCGCGTGGGCCCTACCCTGTCTATCACTGGTTGAACAGCATGACTCGCGTCCCGCTGCAATCATGCAGGTGTTTTAGTAAGTGCCACAACATTTCAGTATTCTTTCATTCGCAATTCAGCCAGTTAGTTGGGGGGAAAAAAAGAAATGCACCTCCTCTGTCTTCTGACTCCCCTTGTCCTCCACAAAGTTTAATAAAATACCATACCAAATCAAGGAAATAAAGAAGGAAAAAAAAAATCCCAAAAGAAAACATAGACTTCAAAACTGCCCGATTTGATAAAGATTGCAGGAATGAGGAAGCCTTCTAATTGTGGAAAGGAGGAATAAGATTGGTTTATTTGCTTATTAGACTAAAACCATAGTGCTGGCATTGTGCCCTTCAGAATAGTTACCAAAGTCAGTAGGATAAGCTGTGTGCATTGGTGGTACCACTAACGTCATACATTCTCACTGAATATGACCTGGAGTAAGTTTTTTAATAAAAACTGCCATGCCATATTCTTTTCCTTACAGCTAACTCTATTGCTCCTGCAACATCCAAGGCCACATAAGGAGCGACATCTTCAACTGTTGCAGGGAGGGAAAAAGATAAAATGCTGCCTGAGTTCCACTACATCTGACAGTAGGTACCATTTTTATGTGAATGGTTTTAAACCCTGCTTATGCTGAAGAGTCAACATGGATTATCAAAGGTTACAGAATCATTCCTTTCATTTTGTGAAAGTAGTTATTTTTCTTGATTTTTAATGCTTCCTGCATCTGTCTTAATCTGCATCTGTCTTAATCTGCTATGCTGAAGATGAGTAATGTTAGGGAAAAAAATGTGTGATTATAAATGCTAAGAAGCAAAATTCTTCAAGCGCTACTTATGTAAAAAGGGACCAATTTAAATCAAATCATTAGCTTCTGCTTAAATGTTCAATTAGAAAAGTGTAATAATTTAACTGTTTTATGTATTCACAGTTCTTGTCTTCAAATTTAACCTTTCTTCTGTTTTTGCACTTATTTCTCCCTTTTATAAATGTTGGTGTAATTACGCCCATTTTCTCTTTAGAGGTGAATATACAATCACAGCTAGAAATTCTCCAGTATGTTTTACGGTCTGAAACATGTACTACTCAATCTCACGTCTAATAACTACCATGGCATGTTTTATAATTACACCATAAATCAGAGACTGCTGAATTTAAAGTGTAATTTTAGGCTGTTTTGCAGTATTTATTGGCACTTTTGAATTATATCAAGGGTGGAAAATGCATGATCTAGCTACGTACAACCACAGATGAGGAAAAAGTGTCTTCCTCCAGTTGCTGGAGTGTCCCAAAACAGACCACAGGATGCTAAAGGGCAGCGACATACACATGTAGCTCATGGGATACCAGATCTGCCTCGGGGACCTCCATGAGAGCACGTTGTCTGAGCAGATGTTGCAGTCCAGCAATTAAGAGAAGAAATCAAAAAAAAACCCCATGGCACAAGCTTGCAGAATGTGTAACCCATAAGTAACAAGTACTCCGTGGCTTTTGCAACATGGTTCATTGTTTAAATCCTTCGGGGGGGGTGGGGGGGAGTCTGGGAGGGACTAAGCTGAGAGGAGGAGAGTGAGCACCTGCGGTCAAAGCTGGAGGAACAACTCTGCCAACTCACATAGTGTCTCCCAGAACCTGTCCCTAGTGCTTCTGGTGCTGATGACAGGTAAACGATGGACTCCCACAAAATTAGGTGATTTTTTTCGCCCAAAGCCTGTCTCTGTTTGAAGGAGAATGTTTTATTATTCATTCTGGTTTTGCTGTATATGCTTCAGGTGCTACTTTAGCCCTTCCAGTGCAGACAAAAGTTTGTCATGGTGTCTGGGATAATTTCCTAGGGGTTCAAAATCCCAAAGTAATAGTTCAGATGGAGAGAGGCTCTTTTATCCCTTAATTAATGTTGAAGCTTTTCGTACACCAGATCTCGATATCCGCATCTCCCCACTGATTTCCACCGCGGGCTTGCTGGGACCTGTTACAGCCTGACATCTGGACTCACTCTGAAATGGTCAGGAGGGTCTCTTTGCTGGGTATCTTTCCGTGCACAGTGCAGCAGCCCAGCACTGACTAATGCCTCGTTTGCAACACCAGAGTTCTGCTGGTAATTTAATTAAAATTGCCACGTCCTTCCCATGTGCTCACGCTAATTTGATTTCCTCTAATCAAACTCTGAATTTACGCTAGTCAAGTTTTATCATCTCCCCAAATGATGCAAGTCCTGTAATGCCATCTGGCTGCATTTTGGCTACTTAATATAGACATCATGACTGCTCTTTGATCAAGCCTGTGATAAGGCTGCCCCAGGCTGCCAAAACCATCAACAAGAAGTTATCACAAAGTTTATGCATGTACAGAAAACACATGTGATCTCCTACACCAACTGCTATTTTTCAGACTGAAGGTCATGCCATGTCAAAACTCTACAGCCACCTGCTACTAGCCCAGGCAACCTTATTTCTTTAGAAAATAGGGTGAGAAGCTACAGTGGGATGAAGAAAAGCTTTGGGGATGTGACTGCGTGGCATCCCAGGGAGAAGAGGTGGTACCCCAGTGCGCAGAGGTGGTTCACAGGGGACTGGAGCTGGCTGTGCACCCTCCCCTACCCCCGCTCCTCCTGAGCTGTCTTGCTGTGTACCCAAGGCAGCTGAGGATGGTGTATCCTCTTGCACCGTCAGCATCTGAATGCGGCACTAGCATTACAGATAAAGCCTATAGTATGAGTGAGATCTAAAATTTCCACTGAGCCAATGGGATTTTCATGGACCTGCAGTGTCTTCTCGCATTGTTATTGTTCAGGGCCCCTGCAGCTACTCCATAAATGATGTCAAAGGAGCTTGCCTAATCATTCAGTGACACACTCTGGCTTCAAACATGCTTTTGGTACTGGTGGAGCAGTTTGAGTTCATGGTGTGTCTATACTGAAGTAATCAATTTGTCTTGAAAAAGATCCTACGTGGTTATCCCAGTTATGTCTGGTTCCTCTATCTTACAGCTCATTTAAGCAAATCAGTGTCAACATTACAAGATTAAGATTAACTGCAAGGACTTCCCTTTAGGAACAGCACCACTAATTTATGAAGGTGAGAACAGTGTACGGTAGACCTGGTGCATTGACTTGTAGCAACCTTTACCAGAATATGGCCTAGCACTTCCAAGATTTGCTGTGAGGAATTTGAGAAAAGGAAACAAGGGTGTTGTAACTTCTCAGAGATTGCCCTGTCATTGTCACTTGTTGTGCAAGTAAGTGAATAAGGGAACTACTATAGACTAGAAATGTCCAGAATTATATGTTTCGTGGTGAAATCATCACCTATAGCTTTTGCTGTGTATAATTGCTGGCTGGCTCGGTAACTGCTGTTGAGGTGAACACAGGAAAGAAGGCTTGGGGAAAAAGATGCACAGGAGACTATAATGGAAGTGGTGCAGAATTATGGGATCCCAGGATTTATGGCTGTATGGCTGTTAACAGGATTTAGTTCAAGCCACCTATTCCAGATCATTCGCTAAGATTTTCACCTCTTTACTGTACTTAAAATATCCCAGTAGAGGCAAAAGGAGCAGGCTCTGCACTTTTCAGGTGTTTTCAGACCCTCAGCAATAGCAGAGGCTCTGCAAACAGAGCACTTTGGCACTTGCCTCCTATTTTCTCATCTTAACGCAGCCCGTGAACAAAGTTACATCTTAAAAGCTAGCTTAGAGAAAAGGAAGCCTGGCCTCTGTATTCTGTCGTAATTTTTTATATTTCTTTAGAACAAAAGGAACATAAGGCTAAGGCCAAAACTGCTTTCAGTTGCAAACATCAGCTTGCAGGTGTGGGCAGAGTTTAGCCTAAAATAACTGGAGGCAAAAGAAAGAAAAAAGCAGCTTAAAAATGTCGTGTCAGCAGGAGAAAATAATAGACTCTGTGGGGCACTGGTTTTCTAAAGCCTTGTTCTGTAATCAACACAGCTCATTACTGTAGCTGCGCACCATGTTGCAAATGGCATTTGGATGAATGCATTTTGTCTTTCCATCATGCTTGCTAGTTAACAAATTGTCTGCCCGAATTGCTGAACCATGCGTATTGTGTCAAAGAAGAGGAAAGCAGCACATTCCCTTTGTCAGGGTGGATAGCCTGTGCCAAGCCCTCAGTCAGTGATTTTCAACCTTCTTCTGTTTAGACCCCTACGAATTCTCCTGTGGAGGTACAGGACTTTGTATAGATGCCTCTTTCCCCCTGCAGTGATAATCATATTGTTTTCCTTTCCCTCCCAGTCTACAGCACACACCTGACTCAGAGGTCTGCAGACCACATTTTGGAAATCGATCTGCCAAGCAATTTAATTTTGTGCATTTATAGTTTTGCTTCATTCTTTTTTTAAAAAAGTCACTTTCTCGTAATATCTCAGTTCAGTCCTCACATAGTACTGATGCAATATTGCAATGCATGGGGCAATCCAGCCTGCAACTGAGGTTACAGAAGAAGTGACAGCATATCTGAGATCAGCTAGCAGCGTGCGGCCGCACATCACATTGTGAGGGACATCACAAGTTCTGGCTCACGTCTGAATTCACTTTGGAGTCTCTACATGGGATTAAAAGTGGTGGGAGTTCTGCAGTTCTTTCCTGCAATAGGTATTTCAAAGCATCAGGGAGTAATAAGACATTTTAATCTGTAAATTGTGATACAGGCCTTGTTTTGAGGCACAATGCAGGCTGAGGATGCAGTCCTACGGGCTGACACTACACTGTGCCTTCTAGAGATAAGAAAGGTTATGAGCCATTTTTGCCCCGTTCTGATTGTGGGTTTTCCAGTGTAATGCCACTTGTATTAGAGCAGTCATTACAGCAGTAAATTAGAGCAATCAGGAGTTACATTACTGCATAGTTTTGTCATCCTGTTCAGCTGTATTCACCGTTCCCTCCATTGGGACTGTCAGAGGAAACGGAAAGGATCCCATATTGCTTCTTATGTTAAGAAAATTCCCCTTAACCGGCTGTTGCATCTCCTTTGTGCCATCCACTAGTACAAAGGGGTCAAGGAGAGATTCAAATTTCACTTCAGTCTCACTGGAGGAGGAGGAAAATGGGAAACAAGGATGAGGCTCCTAAAGTAAGTTCTAGGAAGTGCTTAAGCATGGAAGTGGAAGACTGCAATTTTGAAAAGACTTGATAGTTCCCTAATCCAGAAAGTTCCCAAACTTCAGACATACATTACTTTTTCACTTCAGAATTATTCAGTGGCCTCTACTCATGTTCCTCTGGCATCTGCTCCCTTCCTGATAGGATGGGCAGAGATTTCTCACTCACTATCTTGTAGTAGTCTGGGATTCCCATGGAAGTGAAATCCCTAAACTGATGGTGGGAGAAGTGCCTCCTTCCTCAGAGAAGACATCCCTGCCTGAGATGCAGAAAATCTGCTAGTAGAAATGATGTTCTCACATAGTGATTCATGACGTTAAAATGCTATTAAATACCAAGAGCTGCCTTAATCTAACTTATGGTCTGAAATTCTTATGGCACACATTTCCCATGTCTGAATTGTATGTATTATAGAGGAGACATATAGTGAAAGAAGAAAAAAACAAAACAAACCAACAACAGGTTGTTTAAGTTAAAAGAGCCTTTGCCATCCTGCAGTCTAGTACTGGGCTGATTGCTCTCCACAGACTACTGTGGTTCCCCAAGGTCAGCCTGACACACCTGATGACCTCTTCCCTCCATGCTACCAGATGTAATACACTAGAATTAATATATCAGCTTCTATCTGGTAATAAAATATCACATATATCAATTTACACGTCATGTGACTATGACTGGCAAAGTCCTATCACACATGTCCCAGCAGTTTATAGCACAATTAGTCAGAGGAAAGTTGAAAGTGAAGAAAAAGGAACATTCCTAGGCAAAGGAGGAAATGGGCTGAACAAGATGAGCAAAACAAAAGGCCTAATATTTCTTCCCCCACCCCAGACATAAGTATATAAATAGTGAAAGAGTGATTTCCCCTGCTCGCTGGCCACCACTCATTTGCTGCATCTCTCTGGACTGCACCATCAATCCAAGATGTGGGCAAAGGTACTGTCTTGTTTCTTTGCACTGTAAGATGCACTTTTCTGTTAAGATTTTGTATCCTTACTCTATATGTTTCGGTAGGTGTACCTCACACCGTGGGATATCTGGTTCACCTGCTTTAAATGACCTGTGTTCCTCAAGATAGTCTTAATGGTTTAGTACAAAGCTGAGTGTGAACTTGTCTGAAATAATGGGTCCAATTCTGGTCACCATTGCCAGTTTGGTTTGTTTAACTTAGCAAAATGAAGGCCAAGAGGAAACATCATCACTCTGTTTGGATATGTGCAGGGGAGTAAAGGAAGGGGAAGCATGAGAGGAAATGGAAGGAGACAATTTCCAAAGAGAGAGAAGAGCTATATTCAGTAATGCCAGTATAAAAAAAGCAAGTGTGTGTATAGACTTGTTGAAAATAATACATACCTCTACGGGGCGAAGTTTCTGATGATCAGAGAAGGGAATTTCTAGATTAGTTTCTAATAGTGGTATTAACAGCAGCTAACAGCTCCAGCCAAGAGGCGGGCTGAATTTGCATAATAGGTCAATGCTCAATAGAAAAGAAAAAGAAAAAAGTAGAAATATAATTCCCAGATCAGCAGGAGCCAGGAACAAGGAGCCACTGCTTTTCAAAGAGGTAAGATCTTGTCTTGGAGAAAAGGTATGAGTTCAGCTGAGGGTGAATTCAATAGGAGCTGGGAGCTAGGAGCAACGGGTGCAAGGTAAGGCTGCCAAGCCCTGGCTCCTACTGAGCTCCAGGCTCAGCAAGATTTGGGATAGTAATTCTGCTACTCAGAGAGATTAAATCTTGCCTCCTGTGTGATAGTGGCTGCACTGGATTGAAATTCCACTCTCCCACTGATTTCAATAGCAATAAGAAGGTGCTATGGAAAGACAGATGTTTTTTGCTTCCATTTGGTTTATATATGTGCGTGTGTGGATAGAGATGAGTGAGGGAGAGATGGAGAGAGAGATGGAGAGAAAGATGGGGGGAGAGAGAGAGGGGTGGAGGTAGAGATTAGAGATAGAAACAGAGACAGAGACAGAGAGACAGAGACAGACACAGAGATAGAGATGATAGAGATAGAGGTAGAGGTAGAGGTAGAGGTAGAGGTAGAGGTAGAGGTAGAGGTAGATAGAGATAGATAGAGATAGAGATAGAGATAGAGATAGAGATAGAGATGGAGATAGCGATATCTTGCAAAGTTACATCACCTTCAGTGCTTACCCTCAAAGACTCAAAACAGGGAGGAAGCAGCAGAAATACAGTACAGACAAGGACACTGATGAAAGTATAAATAAAACATAAATAACAGCTTGGCATTTCTGGGAATAAAAAGAGGAAGAATACAAACCTTGGTTTGCTGATGCAATTCATGTAAGCAGGGGCAGGGCAACAGAAATGGCCAGCATGCTAAGCAGTAGCCCAAAACTGAAAGAAAAAAAAAAATAATGTGCTTTCTTTAAATAAAATGTCTACTTCTTTTTTTTTTTTTCCCTCCCAGACAATTACGGGAAATTTTGCCAACGTGATTCATGGTTTGAATGCAAACCACTTGACAGACCAAGTCATTCAGAGAAGCAAGCGAATGATTCTGGATACTCTTGGAGTGGGACTTCTGGGTACCAGCACCGAGGTCTGCCACAAAGTGATGCAGTACAGCAAGGTAAGGTGTCTGGCATTCATAGCATACCCTAAGGTTTAGCTTTAAGAAAAACAAGGGGAAACTTTGTCATGGTGAAATTATTTTGGGGATGGAGACACATATTGCTCTTCCCACTGGAGACAGGGAAACTTCATTGCTCAAGTTACTTTTAACTCTGGATGGGCAACAGACTGTACGATAAGATCCTCCGCTGCAAACACAGTTAATTAAGAATCCCTTCCTTTCTTTCATCTATGAGATTTTATTAAAAACATCAGCAACATAAGCATCACTTATCACCAGGCATTCAAAAATAAGGGACTGTTAAAGGGGTAGGGAGTTAGTAGTGGGTTACTTCCATTCTATAAAACATAATTATTGTCTGAGGTGCATTGGTCATGTTTCTCCTCCAGTCTTGCTATCCTTAAACTAGAGGAGTACTTGACCCTGAGGAGAAGCCTTGCCAACAAAGGAGCACATCAATGAGGAGGAGCTTAGCCCACCATTTTATTGGTCAGACCTGCCTAGTTGGACTCAGGCTCCATAGCTCTGTGTGACAATAAGGCTCTTTGCACAGAGATCCCCCCTTCCCAAACCGTGGTAGTTTGTGCCCTTTTATTTAATTCCGTTAAAGATCTTTTCCTTGGTTGAAAGGTCTGCACAACAAAAGGAAAGGAACAGCACCTTTTAGAGCGTGGGACTACCAGCACCAGAAGGCCATACATCATTTACTCAGGGCCTTATTAAAATGTAGAAAACCAGTACCATTAATTGGAGATCTTCTCCAACAAGAATATGACAGTCCTGAGGGAACTGCTGATGGACAGTAAGAAGGGACGTCAAAGGCCAGAGGTTGTGTGAAGGTATTGAATGGCCAGGTGGATGGTGTTAGTCTGTCCCCTGAGGCCTGTTTGGGTGGAAAGGGACATAAACCAACAGGAAACCAAGTTTCTTTTCCTACTTTCTGAAAGTATTTTTCTTGTGAAAGTCAACAGTTGGGTCGCAAGAGGGTATGGTCTAATCTCAGTTACATCAGTGATACAGCGCATATTTATCCTTGGGTTCAGGGCTTTGAATTAATTGATGTCAATTTGTTTCAGATCTACAGCTCAGATATATCCAGTACCATCTGGGGCCACTTGGATTTCCGACTGCCTCCTCTGTATGCAGCTTTTGTGAATGGAGTGGCTGTAAGGAATGCTCTTTTATTTCCTCTTAAATCACACTAATTGATGCCATTCTTGCTCTAGAGAGAACAGAATGCTCCTAAAATCTTAGTTTGTTCTTCTGCCTGAAGCCTGCCACAAAGCTTTCCTAGAATGCTCTCCTAATGTGCTTCAACTTTTTTTCCAGTGAGACCAAACTCAAGGTATAACATATATCTGATCCAACTCAACAGCATCCCTTACCTTTAATGTGGCACTTGGGGCTGTTTTCAAAGGTCAGAACTCTGCAGCTTGTTATAGCCTTGCTACAGCTGCATTACAAAGAGGTACTCTAGCTCTCACTGATTTCACCAGGATCCAAATTTCATGCCAACTGGCAAAATATAGTTACAGAAAAACACAAATACAGACAGATGCGCATATACAATATCACAAGGCAATTTAATCTTCAGTTACACAGTTTGCAAAAGCCAATTATGTATTTTGGACACATACTTTGTCATTAAAGCAATAACTGACTCCTCAGACATCTGTCTAAATTCAGATTGAGGCTGAAGCCATTTGAAATCAATATATGCAAAAGAGGTGGGGTAGACAAATTTGGCCATTATGCAAAACTAGAGAAGGTGGCCAACCAAGGAAATGGTAATATTAAGTCTATCTAAATTAGTATGGCAACAAGATCAGAGGTCCAATTTGACACCTCATTTCCAATATAGAAAAAATTACCTTGGAAATGAGATCTGGTACCTCTCAGCTCCTCACAGCCCATGTGATATTCAAATCTGGCTGTTAGCATGTGTGTGATCATTTCAGTCTACATCTCGGTCACAGGTCAATTCTAAGCACTTATTGAAGATGCCAGTAAATCCAGACTACTGGATATTGGGCACAACTTTCCTTATCCTGCACTGCAGGGCATCTTCCCAGCTGGCATCAAAGTTCTTCAAGGCTGCAACTGGGGTTTTTTTCTGTCTGTTCAGGAATGCAGTCCTCAGGAGTGTGCATTCCCAGTAGTACAGGGCACTGGGGAGCCTGAACACCTTCCCAGTATGCTCTGAAGACACACATGAATAGGCACGAAAGTTCTGCTTTTGGGGCATTATTATGTTATTAAAAATGCTATCCTCGATGCTCTCAAGTCCTTGGGGGTTCTCAAAACTTTGGGGGTGTTCCTGACAAGCAGTACATTGCAAACACTGAGTGCACTGCTGGGAGCAGTCGGCTACCAGAACGGCAGCTGTAAGCCAGGCTGGGAATGCTCCAGATCTTCCTAAGCAGCTGGGCTCTGGGCGTGGGAAAGAGAAGGCACCTCTCTGGATGCTCTCAAGGGCTAAGCAGCTCGTCCCAGCTTTAAGACAGCAGCTTTCTCCTATTCCCAGCAACCCCAGGGAGTCTGGTTCCTCGCGTGACAGGTCTTGTTTTGACGTGCTGAAAACTCAGGCTAAAGCCTGACGCATGTTTGCAGGCTCGTGCCTGTTGCCGTGTGGATGGTTGCACCAGAGGGGTTGTTCTGATACAACTTTCAGTTAGCAGCATGGATTCGACCGCTACAGCTTTAATGGCGCGAGCCCTCACGGCAGCATCAGCTGCAGCACTGTGGAAGTAACTTCATTATGTTTATATACTGTTTTGGGGGAAGTGAAAATTCACCGCTCACATGATGGACCTAGAATTGCCACTTTAATTAGACTAGTCTAATTAAAGCAGCAAAAGCCTATTGTAGGAGAAAAGATTCACTGTCATACTGGTTCTAGCTAGTGCAACTGGAATTAGAATTATACCCCCTTTCAGCAAGATTTGTATTGCATTGCCACTTCTCACCGAGCCATGTTGGGAGTAAAGGGCCTATAGGCAAGAGGGGGAGAATCTTTTCAGTAGGGACAACGGTGACAGGACAAGGGGGAATGGTTTCAAGCTGAAACAGGGTAGGTTTAGGCTGGATATAAGGAAGAAATTCTTCACAATGAGGGTGGTGAAGCACTGGAACGGGTTGCCCAGAGAGGTGGTGGATGCCCCATCCCTGGAAACATTCAAGACCAGGTTGGACGGGGCTCTGAGCAACCTGATCTGGGTAATGGTGTCCCTGCTCACCGCAGGGGGGTTGGACTAGATGACCGCTAGTGGTCCCTTCCAACCCAAAACATTCTACGATTCTATGATTCTATGACTTAGAAAAAAGACCTTTGAAGTTTTGCTTTCTAAGGAAAATCTAGTTCTTCAGTCCTTTTTTATGCCAGTTATAGTATTTTCATTTGACTGAGCCGATCTTACCAAGTTGGAGTTTATTTCTGGTAACAAGTCAAGGCTTCTCTTTCCATTAGGTGCACTCAATGGATTTTGACGACACGTGGCATCCAGCCACACATCCATCCGGGGCTGTGCTCCCTGCTGTGATTGCACTTGCAGAGGCCTTTCCTCAGAAGAAAAAAATCTCAGGTCTCGATCTACTCTTAGCTTTCAATGTGGGAATCGAAGTACAAGGCAGGCTGCTGCGCTTCTCCAGTGAAGCCAAGAATATTCCAAAAAGGTACATAGAAATGCTAAGTAGAAAGTTGAGTGGAAGGGGTTTTTTTCTAGGTGTTAATATACTTAATTAAATGCCAGTTGAAATACAACAGTTAATCGTATTTTCTATGTTGTTTGCCTGGAAATTTAGGAAAGGTTCATCTTAAACATAAATACACTTACATGACTCCTTATGGCTTGGCTAATAGACTTCTTTTTTGAGAGCATCAACCAGTCTACAAGAAGGAGGTGATGATCTATTTATTAGAAACAGCAGCAAAAGGGCAACGTTTAATGAACAGCACAGGTCTCAGGCTCTCATGAGTACATATCATCATGCCTCACCTGCAAACAGGGGCCTGCTCTCAGCAGGACGGAGTCACCGGGCTCAGAGCAGAGCCCGAGAAGCGGTTTGCTTAGGGGAAAGCCTTGAAGTGTGGGATGGACTAGATGTCTTCTTGCTATTTTCTGCGTGTTCCTTCTCTCAATTTTATGAAACTGGTTCAGGATAACAAAACTTGCCTCCCTTGATATGTATAATTTATAGATGACTATAAATTATTTACAGAGAATTTATAGGTGACTACAAACTGCGACACTTTGGCCGTTATTCAGTTCAGTATGCCTTGAACTAGGAGCAGCTGTTCTAACATTACAATTGCTTTCTGGGGAGGACCCATTGTAAGTGGTACTATTCCAGTTTAACATTTTCCTGGGAAAAAAAAAGTGACAACTTTTTCTATTAGGACCGTGCTTGAATGCTGAATGTATGTTTCTTTACAGTCCAGTTCACCTTCCACAGCAGTAAAAGGAAATAGTATATGGTGAATTCAGGTGACTTTGAAATATGGTAATGGAGAGATTTTGTTTTGTCAGGTTTCACCCACCGACTGTGGTTGGTACGATGGGGAGTGCAGCAGCTTGTGCCAAGCTGCTAGCCCTTGACCAGCTGAAATGTAAAAATGCCTTGGCTATCGCTGCCTCCTATGCGGGTGCCCCACTGGCTAACGCAGCCACCCAAACAAAGCCCCTCCACGTTGGCAACGCTGCCAAGCACGGTCTGGAAGCAGCTTGCTTAGCATCACAGGGCCTTCAAGGAAACAAACAGATCTTGGACATGGAGTCGGGGATAGGTGCCTTTTATACAGATTACAGCCCACAGACTCTGCCAACCTTGCAGTCCTATCCCTGGCTGTTGGACCAGCAAGATGTGGCCATCAAACGCTTTCCTGCTCATCTTGGAACGCACTGGGTGGCTGACGCAGCATCTTCTGTCAGGAGGAAGCTTGTGGAGAGCAGTGACAACTTGCTCCCTCTTGATAAAATTGAGAAAGTCGTTCTCAAAGTCCCAGAGGTCAAATACGTGAACAGGCCCAGCCCTACCTCAGAGCACGAAGCTCGACACTCCTTCCAGTTCGTCGCATGCTCTGCTTTGCTGGATGGCAGCATGTCGGTCCAGTCCTTTGCCAGTGAGAACGTTCACCGGCCAGCCTTGCGGGAGCTCCTCTGCAAAACACAGCTGGAGCACCCTCCTGATAACACACCGAGCTTTGAGAGTCTTTACTGCGAAGTGAGCGTCACGCTTCAGGACGGCTACACCATCAGCGACCGCTGCGATACATTCTACGGGCACTGGAGGAAGCCTCTGAAAAAGGAGGATGTGGAGAAAAAGTTTCAATCCAACGCCTCCAGCGTCCTGCCTGCAGAAGCCACAGAAGGCATTATAGAGACCGTGTACAACCTGGAAAAAGTAGAGGACTGTTCCATACTAAGTACCTATTTATCAGGACACCCAGCTAGAGCCCTTTCAGAGAAGCTGTGCTTCCCTTGAACGTTCCAACCAACAGCTAGATGCCGTCCACAAAGCCAGCACAAAATTCAGGACAAACTCTTTAGTGACTCAAGCACTTTTAAATTGGACTCCTGTAACAGAAGAGCCACGCTCAGTCCAATATTGTGGGTTTTGACTAAGTAAATAATTTAGCGATTACGTGCACAGCTCAGTCAGGCTGAACAGAAGATCTTCTGCTGGCACAGTCGACTTCAATTATCTTTATACCTCTAGAGGCAGAGCACTGCTTGCGTGAGACACAAAATTTACCCCACTCTTCTGCCAAAAAAAAGGAAAAAAAAAAAAGTCTGTATGTTCTGCTTCTGCTAAATTACTCCATAAAGGAAATCCAAATTCTGGAGGAGTATGGAAATGTTGTCTCCATGAGAAACATCGCTGCGAGAGGAGAGAGAACAAAAGCCTTTAAATCTCTATTTCTGTAGATTTAGCTCTAAAGGCTCCCTGAAGAGGCCACCTGTTACGTCAGACCTTTGACTTTTGTGCTAAAATAAACATGAGTACTACATAGAGTAGCAGCACTTGATACTCTGCGACGCGTCAGCCTTCGCTGCCAAGATTGGTCTTGCGTTGACAAGGTAAACGTGATCCCCCCGGTTGCGGAGCCAGAGGGACAACTCAACGCCCCTCAGCGTGAAAGTGTTATTTCCCGGCCCCATCTTTTGGCCGCGCTACGGTACAGGTTTGTTCCTGCTGTGTTCCTGCTCGTTACAAGGCCTTCACTCAACAAGACTTGATTAGCACTAATTAGTGACGACATGTTTGGATGACTTCAGGCACTGCGAAGGGTGGGCTACAGTACACTCGTTACGACTGACGGAGACCTGTGAGCGTCAGAAGGCTGAGACAATTAGGTGACCACAGTTACAATCAACTTGCCTTGATAATGAATTCTGGGAATTTTTAGTTCTTTCAGGAGTAGAAAAGTCTTGACAGATCATGCTTCTAAGAGAGGCTGACAACTTTTGCTCACATTTGTAAGACCAAAGCACGTGTTCTAACAAATATAAAATATACCTTAT